>RJWH01000140.1:600000-890000 GCA_004363575.1 Solenodon paradoxus
ATTGGGCATCCTAAGTTTTCTTTTACTTTCACTATGTGGGGGCTAACATATTTGGGGAAACTTATATAGTAATTATGAAAATAAACATATAAAGGCAAGCTACATGTTTGAAAATTATTTTCTTGCTAGTGGTGATATAGATACACCATTCTCATTTTTTCCCTAAGACCCCATATCATCTTTCTAGGCTTAGGGTAGCTGCTCTGGTTTCTCAAGAAAAGAAAGAAGGGAGAAGGCATTTTCAAGGTTAATAGAAAAGTATAATAAATGAGGAGTGAGAGATCTCACCTTCCCACCTCTCACCTATAACTGGAGAAAAAGCAAAAAGAAATCTCCTTCCTGTGTTAGTATCTCTCCCTTCACTAACTTCAGGTAACTTGTTTCCTTGTATCAGGCACTTTACATCTGTTAAGACAGAATTTTTATTTTAAATGATGTGTTTAATTTAAGTTTTGCCACATTACATTTTAACTGGTTGGAAGGCATACTCTCCGCTAGGATGAGTATCTAATACATTTTCCAGGCTGTTTCAGTTCAAGGCCTCTTTTCAGCAATGACTTGTGTTTGCAAGATTGATCCAGCCTCTGTGACGTGGATTTGAGACAGTTCACTGTTCACTGGGAACAGAGCTGATATACAGCTTCCTTAAAAAAGATGCACACTTATGCCATACCTAGAGTTTCTATAGCAAGAGCAAAGATCTTAGAACTCAGCTTTGTAGGTTGAAACTGTGTGTTTTTAAAATAGTAGTGTTTAACCTAACCTTTTGCCTTTTCAGATTGTGTCTTATTGTGATTGAGGTGGTAGTGAAAGTTTTATGTAGTAGAAATAATCTATTCTTATAACAGATATTTTACACATAAGATGAAATATGTTAAATTTTTATTGTGATAATAAACTGCAGCTTGGTCTTGCTTTATTGCTTTGTGAAGCCTCTATAATTTTTTTTATAATTCTGATTTTCTTTAACTGGAAATCAGTGGTATTCATGTATTATATTTGGATTTATTAACATTCTTAATGGATATTTTCATTTGAAGTGTTGTTTATTTACTAATACTGGTCTTTAAATGTACTTATATGCATTAACTCAGACAATTTAAAATAAGTGTTTTTAGTGCTATTTTATAAAGCATCATATGACTAGTTTCTCTATCTTAGATGTTATAGTTATCTTTGTAAAGTCTTCAGCCGTAGGTTAGTAACTAACTATTAATGAGATCAGAGAGAAAGTGTTCTGTTTTAATGACAATAAGTATGGTATTTGGACCCATGTGCCTTAAGTAAGGGAATTACTTATTTGTTTATTCTTATTTCTTTGGATTTGGGAAATTAGGAACATTATTTCTCTGTGTCATTTCTATACACTAGAGAAATGTCCTACTTCCCTTTGGAAAGCCCATGGATTTCATTTTCTAGTACAGTATATAAAATGTAGGCATTTCATATTTAGTAAATAACTGCTATTTGTCCATTGGAGGGATATTTTAAGAAACAGGTTCATTTTACTTGTCCTTTTGACCATCAGTCATGTTGGAATACTGATATTATTAAAAAGCATAGGAAGCATGAAATTTCAGGTAACACGATTGCATTATGCGAGGAATAAAAGTGTCAGTTTCTTATTTTAATTCTATTTCTTCATCTAGAAATTCATAAGTAACATGTTTCCATGGCAAGTAGGACATCAAAATGGTGTATGTACATTTTTAGGGATTTTGTAATTCTATTGTGCTATTTCTCTTAAATAGGAAGAGATCTAGTTAAAAGAATGATAATTAAAATCTTAAATATAAGAATTTGTACTTAAATATAAGAATATAAGTATAAAGTACACCTGTATTGTCTGTCACTGTTAGATTGTAAAACATGGAAATAGTGTTTTTTAATTCTGCCTTTTTTGTTTTTGTACAGCTGTATTATAATTTAATTCTTTCAAACAAATAATTTTCGCAAAGAAAATTACAGGGTAAATATCCAGAAACTATTGACCTTTAACAAGTTTTCCTGTCTACATTTAAAAAATTTAATTCAATTTATTTGACAGTGAAGGGAAGTGCAAAGAGTTAAATGTTTACCATGAGGGAACAACATTGGTAATTACTTTGATTTCAGTTCCTTTTGATGTGCATTCAGAGGATGAAGAGGTCAATAATATTATGACCATGCAAATAGAAAAGGGTTCCTTTTGACCATATTGAAAAAAAATAGTAGAGGATTATTAAAGCATTAACCTTGATTTTAATGGCCTTGGTTGAGTGGTGAGATCACAATTTGGATGAGCCTGATTATTTACTAAATACAATACATAAATGCAACGGGTTCTTAACACCCATTGCACTCTGGCATTATCGCATTACTGCCATCCTTTGTTGCCTTGCAGACAGGAATATGAAAGCAATCTGTCATGTAGTGAGACTGGCTCCAGAAGCATTTCTCTGATAAGAAGACCCCCTGCCCTTTGCTAGTGTCTGGTCCAGTAGGCTTAGCCATGCGCTTAATCCCCAGAAAGTGGTTCGATTATTGCTGACCAGCAATGGCAAGATAGTTTTTTTTTTTATTCCAAGCTATCAACCTTCCATTAATTCCTTAAGCAGAAATACGGTGCAATCTATATTTCCTTGGCATGTGTCACCCAGATGGTGCGGTGCTTATGTTTTCAAATAACCATGATCCAAAATAACATAGTTTGAATAATAAATTCTACAAATCCTTCCTAAGAAAAAGAAGCATAATCTGAAAAGCTGCATAAACTTTTACACATGATGCTGTGGCTTATCCCTTTATGCAGAATATATGTACATGTCTCATATATTCTTTAAAGCGACATTTACCTTAAGTTGGTTTTCCTTTTATTGTTTTCTGTCATTGTTAACATGTTATGTCTTAAACAGTAATCAGACACTCTTGGTCAGCAGTACCAAACTTGTCTTTTAATATAGCTGGTCTTAAATCCTATGTGTAGGTCGATGCTGTCAAGCAACCATGACTGTACATTTTGGTATTGATTGGGACTGCTACAGCCAATTCCTCACTAACTCACATTTCTCCTTTTCCTTTCCTTTGCTAAAAACGGGGAGAATTTTGAACATATGTCTTTTTTATATATGTGTCAAAAGAATTTGGTAAATTCTGACACCTCTTTAAGCACATATTTAACATGCATATTTACTTGCATTTATCACATTTACAGATGCTTTAATTTTTGTAGTACTTTGAGGATTTTGCTTCTTTAAAAATTAGTTTTATATGCTTCTTTTTTAACCATTAGATTTCCTATTATGAAATACCTGGTCCAGTAAACAGAACTACAGAGCGTCATCTAGCTATCAATTATGCTCAGGATACAATTGTTTGTTGGTGGCCACTGGTCAGTGATGATGCTTGGCCTTGGACTCCGATTTCTTCTGAGAAGGACAAAACCAACTTGCTGTTCCTGAGTTATGCTCAAGGAAAACTAGAGGTAAATCTAAAGCAAATATATATGCACTTAATCAAAGAGCAAATAAAATAGGATTATTAATTTTTCTGTTCCACAATAAATGTGCAAAATTTTAAAAAGTGAAAAAAAATTAAACCAATGGTTTATTTTTTCCGAATAGTCAAAAAAGTAAATTACCTATAAAATTAGTTCCTTATAAGTATCATATCTCTAGATACTGGACAGTTCCTCAGGTGGCCTGAGCAGCATGGTGATTAAAAGCACAAGCTTTGGGGTTCGAATCCTAGCTCTGCCATGACTAGCTTTCTGTCTTTGAGCAAGTTACTAACCTCTCTAGCTACTAGAGTTAACAAAGATAAATGAGTTAACAAAGACAAAGTAGAGTTAACAGACACAATTAGCGCTTTATCTACATAGAGTAAACTCTCAATCACTGATCACTATTGTGATTCTTGTTTTCATTATTAATGCTATCATTACTGTTTGCTCACACTTTCATGCCTGTCAAAGCTATGTTACCGATCACCTTCTTCAAACTTCAATCAGTTGACAAACATTAATCAGATGTCTACTTTGGGTAAGACCCTGTGATGCCAGCTATGACTGGGGCAAGAATTTGTAAAGAAGGCTACAGAGCAATGGTCTTCTTAGTCTAACATCCTGCCTCAGATAGGAGAACCCATAAGGGTCAATCTAGGCATCAAGGACAAGTCTTTCCCTCCCTGTTACTAACAATGGTTCTATCATCATTCATTTTGAACTTACGCATTTTCAGTTTGTATCAGTATTTTGAGTATGAAAATCTGTTTTTTTATAGCTTAAAAAAAGCCACCCCCTACCCCAGCTTTTTTACATTTTTTACTTGGGTAAAATAGTGTATTTTCACTAAATCTGTTATCTTTTAGGCTCTCGGGAGTATTTCTCGGAATTAGTATTTGAAATATTATGAACAAGTGTTAAGTGTTCTCTGTCCCTACTTATTGCTTCTGGTTTTATAAACTTTCAAGCTATTGTTTCAGACTAAAGAGTCTTTAGTTAGTTTTCTTTTTCTGGAACTTTTGCAATTCTGTTGCAGTAATGAACACCATGTGGAATGCTTTAGGTGTGGATTTTGTGAGACTAAGGAAGCGCTTTGTTCAAAACTATTCACTTCCTGTTCATGCCCATTATTTTATTGATCTTGGGTCCAGATGCTGATTCATAAGACTTCATTAAAATGACTTAATGTAATAAACCTAATTAGAATTCTATTAAACGTTCTGTAACTTTGAATTTGGATAAACATGGGTTTGCCTGTTGGTTCGGTCATATACTTAATAAAATTTACTCCTTCTAAGCTTCTGCTGTCTTTTAGTTAAATTCTTTGTTCTGTAGGCTTGAGTGAATCACCTATGCTCTCTGGCTTCAGTGATCTTTTATAATGATGGATTTAAACTGGATAGATTACTTCCAGCCCTAAAAGGTGATTATCTCCATTCTGAAGCACAGATCTGATTTAGCCATTGTATGCTCAAATGCTTTTAGTTGATGCTGAAACTTTGCCTCAGCACTGAGGAACCTACCCTGATTAGCCTGAACCTCCTTTCTAATCTTATTTCCTTATATAAATCTATGTTCTTACCAAAAAAGATTACTTACTGCCTCATTATTTCCCTCTTCCTATCTGTGCTTATTACTAGTATTTCTACTTCTCCTCTCTACATCATTCAGCAATTAATGAATGTGACCATATCATGCCAGGGTTATGAATAAGAAAATATTCCTGCTTAAGGATCTTAGTGTCTACCAATGAGAGACAGATATGAAAACATGTACATGCACTAATGGAATAAATGGTGTTATGGATAGTGTATGAGTAACTTATAATGGAAGACAATGGGACATGATTGATTCTACCTGGAGAGATAGGAAAGAGTTTTCATGACTGCTTCCAGTTTTCAAGGATTATTTTTCAGAAATTCTATTTTTTCCTTGAGACATTTTTCATAGTTTATATTTCTAGAAAGTACCTTTTAATGTAAGTATTTGAGTAGGTTTTCATAAAATTACATATAACATTTGCACATTTTTGAATGATTCATCACTGACTGCATAGCTAATGTCCCCTTTTTTGATCCTAATATATTAAGATATATAATTCATTTTGGGGCAAGTGGACCTTTTATCATTCCCTCAAAATTAAACTGTTGGAAAAATTTATAAAAATTTCCTTCAAGAACTTTATGTGAACTTCAGTATGCAAAAGATGAATATCTTTTGGAAGATATGTCTAGGGAATGATGTAGCAGTTCTGAATATCATAAACTAAAACCACTAGTTTATAAAAGTAACATTCAGACATATATCTTTAAATTTTTTCTGCTAGCAACCAATAGACTTTTGAGCTAATCACCAGAATAAAAAACAATATACTCAAATTCTGAAATGCAAACTAAAAACTTGTAGCAGCCTCAAAGAGAAAAATTTAATCTTTGCATCTATTAAACCATAGGATTTTGAAAAAGCACTTCCCATCCAAGTTCAATCAGATAATAAGCTTTTATTTGGACAGTGGCAAGATCCTTTAGTAGTGGCTCCTAGTCTTGGCAACACATTACAATCACCTGCAGAGCTTTTACAAAGGGGCTCACCCAGGCCAGTTATATCAGAATCTCTAGAAGGGGAGGAGCCATCTGTATTCTTTTACAGGTTCCCTAGGTGATTCTGATTCTCATATGCATCCAAGTTGAGAGCCACTGCTTTAAAGCAAACCAAAAAAAAAAAAAAAAATTGAAGCCATCTTTTTTGCATAACAGACCATGGAAAGGATAAAGCCCACATACTGAACCAAATGAGAGTTTTAACAGTAGATTCTAAGTAGAAAATTGGCTTACCAAGCAGCTAAGAAAAAGAAAACAAAGGAAACATAAGCTCTTTGCAACTGAATTATCTATCTTTCAGAGGAGGAGCGTTTTTTAAATTTATTTTATGGATGTTAGAAAACTGTTGGTCTAATTTCACACCATAGAGTCCTAAGTAACAGTACATATCTTAATTGGAAGAACAGCAGAGTAAGTTACATAGTTCAGGGGAAACATTCTTTTGTAGAAATACAATAGATAGTATGCAGACGAAACGTTTATTAGTAAATTCATTTAAAAAATGTTTAATGGTATATTGCTGATTATCATATATAATATAGTAGTCATTTTAATTTCATATACTCTTTATACTTCTTTTGGAAAGTTCATGCTCAGACTATTTAATTCATTCATTGTGTCAGAATGTGATAACACAACTTCTTCTCTTTTGTGTTCGAGCAGATATTATTACTTTTTAGCTGTATGGCTTTAAGAATGTTTTCTGAATTTTGAAGATAAAAGAAAATGTCACCTGAATTTGTTTACCAAATTAATAAACTAACAAGCAAACACATAGGTAGAGCTATTAAACTTTAGCACCTGATGTCAGGACTAGAGAAATAAAACCTCTCATATGTAACTTTTCTCCATAAGAATTAAGGACTATTTTTTGTAATAATTTACAGAAGCAACAGCTAACGGGTAAGTAAAAATGTGACCGACTTTTAATATAATTTGATAAAAGAAGTATATACAAAGTGTAATAAATGCTTTCAACAGAAAACCCTAAATATTTAAGAAACATCCCTTCTAAAGAAATTTATCTACCGCTTTAGCTTTCAGCAAAATAATAAAGATTTTCTATTTTAGGGATGATGGTTTAAAAACTTTTTTTTCCTCTATTATAAACACCTGTAGAGAAAACCTTGCAAAGTAAGTGTATAGCTTAATGAACTATTACAAAAGGAACACCCCTGGAACTACACTGAGGTCCAGAAACAGAATCTTGGCACACCCGGTGGTTCAGGCACTGGGTCCGTGGCTGGGGCATAGAGCACGTGAAGCCCTGTGACCTTGGTTCAAGATCTGGGGCTAAGGCTGGGGAGACAACCAAAATACATAAGTGAGTCAGTGTGCTTTCTCCTCCTCTTCCTTCCTTAAAAAAAAAATGTACTTCCTCCGTTTCCTTCCTTCCTCTTTTTAAAAACAAAAGGAAAAAGAAATAGAATCTTGGTAGGTACCCAGAAGCACCATCTCATTTTGTCATCTCAACATCTTCCCGGTCCCTAAGAGTAATTGCTATCATTACTTATGACTTTCTTATATACCCATATAGATTTTATTACCAAAATATGTGTCCCCCCAAACTGTAGTTGTAATATTACCCATTTAAAGCATTTTAATGTAACCTACAGGATGCCCGCCATCCCTTTGTTTTCCATCACTTTTTTCTGCCTAAACTGTAAAAATCCACATTCTAGATTTTGTTGTTTGCATAAAAATGGTATTGTTAAACATGTTCCTCTGACTTTTAAAAATTTTGCAGGTTAGTACAGTTTTGGAAAGACTGTATGGGATGGTGTTGTAGGATCACTTTCCCCAAAAAGGTTCAGATAAGCCTTTTCAAGATGTCCAGGGCTGGCTTCTTCCAATATGTATTCCCTTGGTATGTGGAGCTAAGGTTTATTGAGACTTGCAGGTGTCTAGAGAAGGCTCTACCCATCAATACTTAGATGTGGAATCATTTCCAGAAATAGCCTCTTTATCAGAGGAAGCTATCTTAAGGTAGAGCGAGAATACAGAGGTCAGGTTTTGTCAGATGACATTGTCTTCTCATGTGAAGACCTCCTCTTCTCTCCTTGGCACCCAGACCCTCTTTCCCATACCTAGCACAGGATATAAGTCTTTGGAATGTCCCATTTACCTTAGAATTACAGCTGTGTAAATTCTCCAATATGTCATTAAGTTTAGCCTTTCTCTTACTTAATCTGATACTAATTTGTTTTGATTTACATGTTAAATGCCTAGATCCATTAAATCATTAGTCTTACACAATGGTGATATTCTAATTATATCCTCATTTTTTTCATTTATTAATTGGGATACCAGTCTTTCATGACCTACAATGGGATTATATCCTGATAAATGCATCATAAATTAAAAATATCAATAGTTGAAAATGCATTTAATAGCCCTAACCTATCAAATATCGTATCTTAGCCAAATCTATATTAAATATGTTCAGACTGCTAGCCTACAGTTGAGTAAAATCATCTAACACAAAGCCATTTTTAATAAAATATCAAATATCATGTAATTTATAGACTACTGTACTAAAAGTGAAAAACCGTCTGTAAAGTATCAGTTGTTTACTCCTGAGATCATGTCGTGGCCTGGAAGCTATATTTAGATTGTTGTTTTTGCAGGTGGATGTCCAGCACTATTTGTTGAAAGGACTATCCTTTTCCAATTGATTTACCTTTGCTCCTTTGCCAAAGATCACTTAACGATAGCTGTGGCAGCTGATCTGATATGTGCTTCTATTTCTGGGCTGTCTATTCTATTTCATTGATCTATTTGCCTTTTCTTTCATGAAAGAACTTTAATATATATTGTGTTGACTATTAAGTGGATTGGAGGATTTGGTATGTGATAACTTTCACATACCAAAAAATATGGATAAGGAGATATTTCTACTACCTAGTAGATACATGGTCATTTTTCTAAGCTTATAATACATTTATACAGAGTTGTTCTT
Organism: Solenodon paradoxus; assembly: GCA_004363575.1. Taxonomy (NCBI): domain Eukaryota; kingdom Metazoa; phylum Chordata; class Mammalia; order Eulipotyphla; family Solenodontidae; genus Solenodon; species Solenodon paradoxus. The sequence continues at coordinate 609,041 of RJWH01000140.1, forward strand.
TAGTATTTGTTGAGGATTGATCTCTAGACCCCTTGCAGATATCAAAGTCCTCAGATACTCAAGACCTTGATGTAGCATTTGCAGTAACCTATGCATATTCTCTCATATACTTTAAATCATCTCCAGCTTAATACCTACTGCAATGTAAGTGCTATGTAAATAGTTTTACAGAGTATTGTTTGGGGAATAATAACAAGAAAAAAGTCCATACATGTTCAGGGAAGATACAGTCATCATTGGCCTAACTACCTAATACATAGGTTTTGATCTGTGGTTGGTTGAATCCATGGTTTGGAACCTACAGATATGGAGGACCTCCTATATTTATTCTGTATACAAATGTCAAATCTCATTGAAATAATATCTTATTAACAATAAAATACGTTCATTTGAAAACAAAAATTACTCATGTGTGAGTGTGTGTGAAGATGTGGAGCAAGAGAAAAATGTTCTTTCACTGCTTATTGCAAAGTAAATTAATAAATCATTATGGGAAACAATTTAGAAACAGCTAATATGATTGAAACTATGAGTCCCTACACAGAGGAAAACTGGCTTGTGTGCATAAGGAGACACAGACAGTTGTGTTCATATAAGCATTGTTTGTGGCAACAACAAAAAAGTAGAATCAAATTTAATGTCCTTTAACAGGAGAATGAAAACATGTTTCTTGGCATATTCAGAGATCGGAATATTATACAAAAAATTGAAATAAAGGAAATAGAACTAATGATTAATTCCAAAATAATAAGTTGAGCAAAAAAGTGATTAGAGTATGACACAATATAATGATATAAAAAATTTTAAATGTTCAAAATATTTTATTCAGAGTTGTTCTGGATTGATAAAGTACTATACAGAAGAATAAATACCTGACTTATAATAGCATTGCCTGTGGGGAGGGAGGGAAGGGAATGAGATCTGGCAGGTTTCAACTGTATCTGATATTTGATTTCCTTAAAAAAAATAATAGCAAAAGGTTAGTATTTCACAAAGCCAATTTTCACAATTATCATAGTCTCTTCACTTTTATGTGTCTCTTGAATGTTTCATACAGGAATGTTTCAAAGAAGTAAAAATAAACTCTACCTTTTATCTCATGTTCCTGAAAATTTCTATAAAGTGAGGAGGGGAAATATAAATTTTTCAGGGTAAATTCTATTGATAAACCAAAAAATTTTGGGTGCTGCATAATCTTAAATAACTTGGGTACCCATTGGTGAAGGTTTGCAGCTACAGAAAAGGCCACTCTAAATAAGTTTCCTTATTTAAAAGGATCATAATAGGTACTTTCTCTAGCTAAACATAAAACAGGAGAATCTTGAACTTATCTCCAATTCATTGTGATTGCTTCTCAGCTTTTTTTATTTATTTTTTTTAAAGGTACAGGCAGGAATGAAGGAGAGCAGAGGTACACAGGCAAGAAGAGAGAGGAGAAAGAAACATTTTATTTTATTTATTTGCTCATCTTGGTTGTTTCCACCCCATTCCTGCCATACTCCTACCCTTCGCCACCTCAGCTCTCCTGAGACATGAACCCTTGGGATGTATGTGGATTGTGCCAGCCAAAGATGGCTGACTAAACCATTACTCCACCAGGGTGCAACTATATTTTCTTAATTTTAAAATATCTTCCAGAGAAGGCATCACTCATAATGACTGCTTATGACTTTCCTTCTGTATATTGTTTTCCTTTTGATGACTTTTGGATCAGTTTTACCTACTTTTCTTCAAATTTCACTTTTTAAGAATAAAAATGAAATAATCTGTGTGCATTTTTCAACTGATTTCAGCCTTAAAGCTGACTAATTTAAACTTGACTGCAACAATTCACTTTAGGAATTATACCACTAACTTTTTTTCCCTCTCCCGGCCTTAGCCCTGAGTCATGACCCCAGGTCCACAGCTCTCATAGTCAGTACCTTAGCCACCTGAGTGATGGCCAGTGGGGAGGAATAGGATTGGAGGAGAGGGCAGCACCATTTAAAATTCTTGAAATTGGGAAATTCCAATACTTGTAGGACTTTTTATGCTTTCTGGGTTTTCCTAGGTTGAATTTTTCAGTTCTTAACCATTTTCTCTTTGCCATACAACTTTCTTAAATATAAATGAGTAAATAGATAAAATAATGTACCATGGTCATCCCATCTTTTTTCTGGTATCATAATCTCCTTTCATTGGTCACTTTTTACATTGCATAACCTGTGGTTTAGCTAACACAGTGCATGTATGTCTATGCTTTTATTCTTGTACCTCCCTATTACCATTACCCTATTACCTTAAAATTAAAGTAGAGACTTTTTCCTTCAGACTTTCACACTTTCAGTAGGCCACCACACATTGTAAATGTCTTGCATCCCTGGGTTATATATATTATGCTTCCCTTTCTCATTGTTTGCCGATTCACATGGCTTTTTTAGAAATTTTGCCCAGTTCTTTATCACAGACATTCCCACTTGAATTCTAATGATCAGTTCCTAAAACCTCTGGCATTTATTTAAGAATTTTTAAAGTATTGCCTATGAGAATTCACTAAGTCTAGGCAGTCACTGAAGATAGGATTAAGACCAAGAACTCACTGAGGGAAGAGACTTCTTGATCATGAAGTTTGAACGAATCCTTCATGAAAGGTGAGAATAGACTTCAAATTAATCTTGCTAGGTTATATGTGTATCACTAACCTTAGTCTCTTTTTTTTAATTCTCTCTCCTTTGTGCTTTTTCTCCTGGGCATTGTCACTTAGCATTTCTCCCTTCACTACACACCATTTTTTTTGTTCCTTTATCTTATTCTTATATTTTGGCCTGATCATCTCCTATTACTTTACTGTAAGTTCATTTTGGAGGGAAAACTAGCTGCATAAATATAAAATGAGAGCATAATATATGTACATTTGGATTTTTTAAAGTTTGTAATTTTTCTTAGTATTTTGCTCTAACTACTCAATTATATTAGTTGTTTTCAACTTTTTTGTAAATTATCTGTTAACAGAACATATTACTGCTGAAAAATGTATTAGTACAATTTTCTTCCATATAGTTCTTCAACCAATAGGGTATACTTTAATACCTTTAAAAAGCTGCTGAAAATGCAGGTGTAACACTTCGTTTTAATAATCTTGATCCATCACATTAGCATTTTCTTAGAAAAGCTATATGACTGAATTTCCTTCCCTAGCATCTTATTGTTATATTTTTTTCTGAGCCCATTTTTCTTGATGATTATCCATTTCTTTCTGCTTTTATATATAAAATGTCTTGCTGCAGAACTATTATTGGAATGCAATTCTACTTTTCCTTTCAATTAAAAATATTTGTATTATATTAGGTACCATTCAAGTATCATTTTCATATTCCTAATTGACCTACAATTTTGCACTAAACATCTGCTGTGTCAAATTTATAAACATTTTCCTTGCAGATTTTCTATCTGTATGTGCTTATTATTGTTCCTTGTTTACTTTATTATCACACATGATACCTTTATCATGACAGTATCTTTATGTACAAATTTCTTATTTTTATATTCTGAAATGTTTCTTTTATTCTAATATTTATTATCCTTTAAAATTATAAAATTAAGTGAATTCAAATAAATTTAAAATCATGAAATTAAGTATGAACTTTGTCTTATTTAAAATATTTTCAGTGAATAGTATTTATTGAACCACTACCATATTCCAAGCACAGTGCTAAATATTTTAAATAAATGAAATCAGTTTAATATCAGCTTCCAAGCCCCCATCTTTTTCTATGTTTAAAGTTATCTTCCACATTTATAGTTTACAACTATATAAGCATGAGCCATGAATTTTAAATAACCAGATTTAAATTTTATTTAGGATCAGTATCTCTCATAGTTTTAATCTACTGTCCTTGCTAAAAAATGCAGGAATTCCTCTTCAGAAATAATAATAGCCACTATTGATTAAGGGTTCCTCTGTCCTCTACATATTATGTATATTTTTTATTCATTCTGCAATCCTATAACACTAATGAATACATCCTCATTTTACAGATGAGAAACTACAGTTGCACCAAACTACAGTCACTTGTCCAAGATCCCAGAGCTCTCTCTCCAAAACAGGGAACTAGGCGTACCCTGGTGGCTTAGCGGTTAAATCCATAGCCTCTGGCTGGTGTGATCCACACACATCCCAAGGACCTGAGTTCACAACCTGGGGTTGGGGACAACAACCAAGATAAGCAACTAAGTAAAATAAATTAAGTGCTTTTTCCTTCTCTCTCTTCCTGCCTTCCTACCTACCTACATCTTTCCTTTAAAAAGCAAACAAACAAGGAGTTCTTTCCTGTTATGTGCTTCTTCTGTTGTGCAGTGTTGCTCGTGGCTGTTGTAGAAGGCCAGGTTCAACTTGGAATTCATTTATGAACCCAACTATAATTTTTAAGCATATAGGTAATTTAGTTGTTAATGCTAATGTTGTCTCCGTATATTTTAAGAGCCATATAAACTGACTGTGACATAATGCTACTTTAAAGTCTTTTAAAAGACTTCATGCAAATTCATGGAAGAAACTTAAAATATCCCTATTTTATCTTCTGTATACACAGATGCAAAAATTAGCAATAATGTTTTGCATTTGTATAATTTTTGTTTTGAAGAGATTGTAGGTTATTTTGGTTCACTTTCAGGGTACATTTACATTTACAAACCATGCTCTTTATTTTCAATACAGCTCAATTAAAGAATGAAACATCATTAAAAAAATAGGCTTATTAAGAACCCTGCCTTTCAAAATCTCTCAATCATGCAAAGCAGTGTTGCCAATATTATTCATTACTTGTCAAAAATAGGTCAGCATAATCCTCTTTCTTACCCCAAGGTTAACAGGCTCCATGGTCATTTGTGTAATTTATCTCTTCTGTCCCTATACCTTTTTTCTCACTCTGGGGATACAACCAATACACTTAGTGTTCCCAATGCCCTGTGGTTCTCATTTCCTCTATCTGATCATATAAAGGAAGAATGGTTATATTCATGTAAACTTAATAATTACCTGTGCTTGCAAAGCACCTTGGAATTTAGAGATGATACAGTGTGGACACGTGTGAACACGTGTATATACCTGTTTACTCAGTTATCATGGGAACTTGTATCTGAAAAGAAGATTTATTCCAGAGCACGAACCTGATTGGCACTTGAGAAGGAAGGAGAGTTAAAGCACAGGGGTGAAGGATAAGAGGTTTTATTTAGAAAGAGGGGAAAGAAACACTCTTAAAGAGGGAGTGGGCCATCCAGAGAGGAAGTGACCCCAAGGAAATGCTGGTTCGAAGGGGTCTAGCTGCAGGCTTTCCACCCCCAAATTGTTTTTTCTTACTGACTCATCAGTGGTCTCTTCTTGAATTTATTGGAGGACTTCATATAGCAGGCATCTTTGTGATTGATTTCCTTGGTCTTTTCAGTAGCCCTGAGCCTTAGCATGTAAGCTTGGAGTTGGCAGTTTCAGCTGTACTTTAAACTTTATGGTACTGGCTTAAACTGAGTCGGTGCTGTTATGGCTCTGTGCTGATGGTTGGGTTGAGTCAGTCATATTAAGCTATTGTTTTCTGGCTCTGGGATTCCCTTTTCCTGTGCTCTGCTCATAGCTATCTGTCTGAGTCAGGCAGACCTGGATTCAAATTGCAGCTCTATTGCTAATTAACTTGGGGGCCAAGGGCAATTTATATACCATCTCTCTGACCCTCATTTTCTATCTCTAGAGTCTAAATTGTAACACCTAACTTTCGACTATTGAAAAGATTAAGACAATTAGATGATTAGTAACATTCTTTGTATGTTTGCTTATGAGTTATTGCTTTGTCTTCAGCTATTAAACTGTATGTGTCTCTATGTTCTCTGAGGGAAGACTTACTTTGTATCCCCAGCACTCAAGTTTAGTGCCTGGCACATTGTTCATATTCAAATATTGATTAGAAAAAAAGAAAAGACAGGAGAGATGATGTGAGGAAGGGAAGGAGTTGAATGTGAGTCCTACAGTTTGCCAAGGCAAGAGAATAAAATTTAATAGTTATTGGGTAGTCATTGAAGCATTTGAATAGGAGAGTGAGAGCAAAAGCATTCAATTTAAGAAAATTAGTTTGGTATGATGGGTAGCGGACTTTAAAAAAATTGCATCAGCCCCCTTCATCTCACAGTCCAGCACTATGTAGCATACCTGTATGTGCTCTTTAAAAAATAATTGTTAAATTTGGAATTGTTTCACTCTTAGGAAATTGCTAAAATAATTGCAAGAATTGCTAAAAGTGAATTCTCTTGTGCTTTTCTCCTAGTGGTTCCAATAAAAGTATCATACGTTGTTTCAGTACATGGTCAGATCAGGACAATGACCTTGGTTTACTAATATTAACTCAAGTATCAGCCTTAGTCAGATTTCATCAGATCTTACAAGGACTTGTGGGTGTGTATATTTATATGTGTGTGTTGTGTGTATGTGTGTATAGTTATGTGAATTTTTTTCACATGTGGAAATGTACTTTCTAGTTAACTACATCTGATTTTGAGATTTTTGAACAATTATAGAAAACATCCCCTTTAAGATAACTCTCTAGGTTCTTGGCCCCCCACATTTACATCTGAATACAGTGAACAATTTGTTGTTTTATTTTATATTTTCCTTGGTGCTTCTTGTAGTCTTTCCTGCTAAGGTAGCCATTCTTTTCTATACTAATGATGATTTTTAAATTTTACTTCCCCAGTACTGACAAATATTACTTACCCAGTCTTAATTTTGAAAATTTTAACAGTTGTGCATTACATTTCTTTCTTTCCATTGGTAATTTATCTTCTTGATTATCCTTAGCATCTTTTCTGATAGTACAATTTAATTTCACAAGACTGTTAATAGAGTTCTAGAGTTTTATTCTTTGCCTACCTGGCCCTCCTAATTAGAATTCCATATCTAGTAAGTAATATATCAGTAATTTCAGAATTAGGAAGATTTGGTAGCTCCTAAGAAAGTTAGCTAAATTGTTAAACTTTTCACTCTTAAGGAAATCAAACTTCTAACTTTTAAAGATACTCTGCTAACCATATTATTTTATTAAAAGAACACCTTATTGGTTTTTATATATTGTGGGACATTTGTCTTTATTCACATACTTAACAAAACAAAGTAAAAAATTAAAATCTTAAGTTTAATTTCTACAGCTTTGCTATAGATGCATTCATATGTGTTCTACATGATATACACACACCTGTGTTTTACTGATGTTCAGGGTCATCATTGATGGTCTTTAATAGGATGCTGGGTTTAATATGCAGACCTGTGTGCAATAGCTGAAATGAAGCTCTGCTGAACATACTTGATACATTTCTTACAGGTGCTGAATTCTGTCCGCACAGAATGGGATCCGTTGGATGTTCGCTTTGGCACCAGCCAGCCTTATCAGGTGTTTACAGTGGAGCACTCCATCAGTGTAGACAAAGAGCCCATGGCTGACAGCTGCATTTATGAATATGTTCGGAACAAAATCCAGTGTGTGTCAGTCACCAGAATACCACTAAAATCGAAGGCCATTAGCTGTTGCAGGAATGTTACTGAAGACAAACTGATTCTGGGCTGTGAAGACTCTTCAGTAATTCTTTATGAAAGTCACCGTGGAGTGACTCTCTTAGCCCAGGCTGAACTTTTGCCTGCTTTTATAAGCTGCCACCCAAGTGGCGCTATTTTGTTAATTGGCAGCAACCAAGGGGAGCTGCAAACTTTTGATACAGCTCTGTCGCCTGTTAACATCCAGCTTCTGGCTGAAGACTTCTCACCCAGGAAGACTCTACAATTCAATAAATTCTTTGGTGTTTCCAGCAGTCTTGTTCAAATGCAGTGGATAGCTCCTCAGGTTGTCTCTCAGAAGCCTGAAAGTAGGGAAATCTATGATCTCCTCTTCCTCCGGTTTGACAAAGGACCAGTGGGTGTACTTTTATTTAAACTTGGTAAGTCAAAGAAGGTGGTAAGTAAGTAAATTACAGTGCTTGTGATAGTGACATTATAATTAAGGCAGTAAAGCTATTCTTGGAATGTCTGATTTTCATTTGTCAAACATACTTATGCTTGCCTTTCAAACATTTCATAGGTTTTTTTAAGACTTTCAGGATACTCTTCTGAATGTCAAAGAAGATTAGATATTGAATTTAATAATTACAGTAATTGTTCATTTTTATGAATAAAAAGCCTTCACATCTGATATTCTCCAAAATAAGCAGTTCTACTAAAAATTGCTTAACAATCACACCTTTATGATTCAGGAGGCTGTGGTACAGGCCATATGAAGCCTGTGGACTCAGGTTCAAAACCTGGTCAGGGATAGAAAATAACCCCAATATCTTAAGAAATAAGTATGCTAATATTTTGAAAAATATTTACTTTTCTTCTCTGTGGCTCAGGTGACTAAGGCACTGACTATGAAAACCATGGACCCATTTTTGAGAACCCAGAGTCAGGGGTGGCTAAATAAATTAAAATACTACGTTCATTAAAAATTTTGTGTTGTAGGGATATGATACTTTTCTCTTAAAATTATTTTTAATTTTTAAGTTTCTGTTGCTTCCCAGATTGGAAGTGTGTAAAGAAAGTGTTTTTTTTCTTCAAAGAGAAAGTAAATGTTTATTAAATTAATATTTTCTAAAGATATTTATATAACTTATTTTGTTTCCTTTATGGATAAAAATATTCAAAAGGATTTCTTAATGTTATGAAAATTATGTATTAATGTAGCCCATTTCAAAGATATATATTTTCTAAAGATATTTATATAACTTATTTTGTTTCCTTTATGGATAAAAATATTCAAAAGGATTTCTCAATGTTATGAAAATTATGTATTAATGTAGCCCATTTCAAAGAGAACTCTCTTGCCTTTTGTTGTTTTGCATTACCAATTATGCCCTGAAATATAAGATATTTATATAATTTAACATCTTTTGAGAGCCTTACTTAGGTATTTAAAAAAAACACACAAATTTTAGGTGTGTTCTGGTAGAGAAGCTGTTACATCTGCTGCCTCTGGCTGATGGAGTCCCAAGGACCCTGGTTCCTGTCCCAGGGCTAGAGGGAACAACCAAGATAGACAACTACATAAAAATAATAAAGGTGTTTCTTCCTCCTCTCCCTGCCCTCTTGCCTACTCATCTTTATTCCTGCCTGCACCTTTCCTTTAAAAAAACAAAAACAAAACCAGATTTTAATTAATATACATTATGCCTACTTGAAAACAATGAAAAGTAAATACATTTTAAAATGTCTTACAGGATTTGACTCTGGTACAAAGTTAAGTTTTTAATGCATCTACTTATCTTTAAAATTGAAAACATAAAATAAATCTAGTGAAAATAACTTGATTAACCTGAAAGATATAATGGATATAGTGTGGGGGCTAGAGTCTTTCCACATAAAAATGCAAAGAAATCTATTCATAATGTTATTATCATCCCCCAAAATATATGGAATTTCATTCATTATAAAATAATCTAGTTCTGCTTTGTCAAGCTACCTAACACCTGTGTGTCTCCATGCACAATGCTGCTTAGTAGATTTTAGATGTTTTGTGTGTCTGTTTAAGCACACCTACACACGTACATAATCACACTCACATCCTCTAAATTAACCAGTTACTTGTCAAAGAGAAGGCTGTCTGCCCACATATACTTAGGTTTTTTTCAACCCTCCCTGTGGGCCTACTCACAACAGCTTTGCAAAAAGCACAGCTTTCTAGTCCTATCTCTAGCACATTTGCCTTCTTACTAAAGTAAACAGGCTCTCAGTGTAGGGATTTAGAGGGCTTCTTGCTAATTGCCAGCTTGTAAACTTAATTGGACTGTCTCCCTGGGCGCTGTTCCTAAATCAATTAGGCAATGAGTTGGCTGTCACTTCTTTTTCCCAAGAAGGTCTCTTGGAAGAGAATTATCCAATAGAAGTCAAGCATTCAAATGAAAAGGTGATAACTTTTGCAACTGACATTTATCATTTAAATTTTATTTTCAATATGACTATATAGGAAAGGGACATTTTACAGTCTTCTAGACTCTAAAAGATCTAAATATTCAGTTTCCAAGGATTTAAAAAAGTTTTATGTCTCCTTTTTAATGTATTTTAAAATTAATTTTTATTGAAAATTATTTTCTTGAGAATAGATTCTTTAAGATAGTAAATTTCAACTAACAGATTTTTTTTTTTAAAGAAACCCGTTTAAAGAACAGATTTTTCTTAGGATCTGCTGCTAAATACATCCAAATTTTAAGATATTTATTGAATTAACACAGTGCTGATTCTGGGCATCCATGTGGAATTTTCATGTATAATTCAAGCTATTGCATATATAAACAGGTAGTTGCATGTACAGTCTCACTAGTAATGAGCATTTATGAGGCTTTTTTTTTAGATGCTTATTATGTGAGCCTTTGGAAAATTTGACATGAAAGGTGTAGCTTAAAACTTAAGAAGCTGAGATAGATCACACTTTAAAATAGAATGCTATCATATATAAACATTGCAGTGGCTGGTGCCATTATGCTAGGATTTTTGGAGTTTGACTCATATTAGGTCAGTTATGTAATGTGGAAGGAAAACACTTTTCCATGGTTAAAGCTTCCATTCTAAATCCTTATAATCATCACACAAATGTATTGGAGATTAAAAGGCCATCACACTGTTATTAGAAGAATTCAAAAAACACATCTTCCTCAGGAGGGAACTAGAAGTGTCATCCTTCTACATGGAAGCCAAGAAGTCCTGTTGTATGTAATTTGTAATTAGAATTCCTTTCCTTGATAATCATTATCCCATATTTCCACATACATAGACTGAGGTTAATTTTAAAAAGAAGAGACCCTGTATACTACTGAAGCACTAAAGCTTTTTGTTTTTCGTCAGTACTTTGTTCAAAATTTACTGTTCTTTTTAAACTCATGTGATGAGCTCTCTGCCCTCTCAGCAGAGGACTTCACTACTTAATTTTATGTGTTCTTCATCATCTACCCACCTACCCATTTATCTACATAAAATGCTCCTTCTCAGTTCATGGAAAGGAAGCTTCTCCTCTTGTCCAAGCTAGTTTTACCACAAGTCCCGCTCTGGATCCCACAGCAATCCCTTTGACACATTTGCTTTGTCTCTCTTTCTATGCTTTTCATGAATCTTGTTACATCAGTAGACAAAGGCCCAAGCCACACCATAAAATTAACAAATAACTTCTTAAAATAGTTTCCCCTCTGTTATTAATCATCATTTTTCACTTTCCTTTCATAGTCATACTCTGGAGTAATAGTGAACACTGACTTTCTCTGCTTCTTCACCTCTCATTCCTTCCTTGTAGCACTATATTCTGACTCATCTTTAGTGTCCTACTGGAACTGCTCTAGGAAAGTCACTGTAACTTTCTTCTTGATACAAATATATATTTTATGTTACTTGATGACTTTTCAGCATATGATAGTTGCTGACCACTTCCACTGTCATAGAAATCTCATTATACTTGCCTCTGTGACTCCAGATGCAGCTTTTCATCATTTTTATTCTCTTCTTTTGCATACTCGTGAATATGTTGAGGGTTCCATTCTTTTTTTTTTTTTTAAGAGGACAGAAGCAGGCTGGAATGAAGACAAGTAAGCGGTCAGGAAGGAAGGAAGAGGAGAAAGAAGCTTTTTTATTTTATTAGTTGCTCATTTTTGTTCCTCCCTCTGACTCCAGGTCACAAACTCAGGTCCGTGGACTTTATGTGGACTGCCTTGCAGCCGCAGACATAACACCTGAACCAGAAGGGCGTGCTCAGGATTTAATTCTTAATTCTCTCATTTATGTAGATTGATCATTTACTTTAAATTTATCCCATCTCTGGCTTCAGCCCAGACCACTCTTGGCTCCAAATCCATATATTTACTTGGCTGCTAGACATCTCTCCTCAGCTGTATACAGGTACCTCAAGTACTATCAGTTTGACCTTCTAGATGCTGTCAAAACATCTCATTCTCTTAATTTATTCTGCCCTTACCTTAATGTAGACCTTCCCTATTTTACCATGAGCACCTATTTTTCCCTCTCTCTGTTCTCTTTACCCTTTCAATCCTCTGTGCTACTCCCAATTATTCCGCTGAACTGCCATCAGAGTGATCTCACAGTGCACACTTGGTCATATATTCTCTAACCTGAAATCCTTCAGTGGTTAAGACCTTGTCTGCTTCTCAGGGTTCATCTTCTAGTGTGCTGCACTAGAGAGCTCGCCAGCCACATGTCACATTACTTTTTCATTGTGGTGTTGACAGCATTACATCTATCTGGAATGTTCCTACAATGCATTCATAGAGCCTGAAAAATTGGGGAAAGGTTAGTCAGTAATAAGATGAAAGAAATAATCAAAGTTAACATCTTTCCTCTATAGGATTTTTAAGTTACAAGCAATGTTATGTGTTTGCCACTCTAAAATGCTAGTGTATTTTTTTCTCTTAGAACTTTTGCAAGAAGTGTTTTATTCAAAAGAATTTTGTAATGAGTTATTTAGACATTATTTTACCCAGGTGGTAGTTGGCAATTTATTGCTAGAAAGAAATGTCAGATACTTTGAGATACTTAGTCATCTTAAAATTGAAACTTCTTTCATTTGAACTGGACTACTCTCCCAGACGGCATTCTGCTATCTTCAAATTAGCGTGATGATGGATTTTTAAATTAGTTAATTGAGGTATAATTTATATAAAATAAAATGTACTCTTTTTAAATGAGCAGTTCATAAGTTCTGACAGATATGTATGTACTCTCATGATTATCACCACTAAAACAGGTATAGAACATCCCCTCCACAACTTCTCTAAATCTTTGTGATCCTTACTTCCCTCAAAGTTAATGAGCATTGGTCTGCTTTCTGTCATTATAGCTTATATTTACTTTTTCTAGAATTTCAAAAAAATGGACTCAAAAATAGGTACTCTTTTATGTCATCTTCATTAATCTGCAAGAAATTTCCGTATTTGAGTATATACCTATAAAAAATTTTTACATTATTTAGTATTCCATTATATAGGTAAAACAAAATTTAGTGTATCTTTTCCCATGTCAGTGGACATTTAGGTTACCAGATATAAGCTAACATCACTAAAAATTCTGTGTACTTTCATGTACAAGTCGTTATATGCTCATATTTCTCTTGGGGAAAAAATCTAGGAGTGGAATGATTGGGACATATGCTGTGAGTATTTTCCCTTAAGAAAAACATTATTTTCTAAAGTAGTTCCACCAGTTAGCATCTGCAGTTTGTAGGAGTTCCAGTTGTTCCCAAGTCCTCACCAACACTTCACATTAGTGGTCTTTTTATTTTAGCCATTCCTGTGGGTATGTAATGGTGTTAATTTGTATTTCCCTGGTAACTATTGAAATTGAGTATCTTTTCATGTACTCTATACCATATAGCTCTTCTGGCGAAGTATATCTTCACATCTTTTATTCAAATTTAAATGTTTGTGTTGTTCTTTATTGTTGAGTTTTAACTTTTTTCATATATATTCTAAATACAAGTCCTTTGTAAGATATTAATATTGTGAATATTTTCTACCAACCTATAGTTTATCATTTTATTTTCTTAACTGTGCATGAGTAGCTGCAGTTTTTAGTTTTACTTAAATCTAATTCTTAAATTTCTATATTTTCTAGCTTGTGCTTTTTATATCCTATTTTAAAAATCTACGTTGAATGCTATTTTTTTCTAGAAGTTTAGCTTTTACATTTAAGTTTAAGGGTCTATTTCAAATTAAGTTTTTGCATTTGGTGTGTAAGGTATGGGTTTAAGTTCATTTTTAATATGAATATTCAATTGCTCTCGCACCATTTGGTGGAAAAACTACCCTTTCTCCATGGAGTTTACCTTAACCATATGTGTGTGTCTATGAATAGACTCTTTTACACTGATACTTATGTCTATTTTTACATCTATATTATACTGTCTAATTACTCTGACATTACAGTGCTCTTGAAATCAGGTACTGTTCATCCTACAACTTTTATCTTTCTAAATTGCTTTTGCTACTCCAGATATTTCGAATTTCTGTCTACATTTTTAAAGCGACTTGCTAGTTTCTTTCTTTTTTTTTTAAACTTTATTTTTATTTAGTTGTACATCTTGGCTGTTCTCATCGGTGTGGGATGTGTACCCAGATCCTTGGTGTATGTGGCTTGTGCTTTCGCTAGAGCAGTTGACCAAACCAGTTATCCACCAGGACGTGCCATGACTTGTTAATTTCTGTAAACACCTGGATGAGGTTTTGACTGGGATTATGTTAAATCTGTAGATCACTTCAGGAAGGAATAATGATATTGAGTATCCCTGTCTCTAAACAATCTCCCCATTTTTGGGGTTTTCTTTAATATCTCTTTACAGTGCTTTATATTTTTAACTGTAAAAATCCTGTGCATCTTTTGTTTGTGATTTTATCCTATTGTAAGTGATATTTTCAATTAAAATTTTAACTGTTCATTGGGATTATACAGAAAATTTAAAAAATATATTGATCATGTATCCTGCAACCATTAAAACTGTTTTAGTTGTAGGATTTTCTGCATAGATGATTACGATAACTGCTGTTAAAATAGTTTTACATCTTTTATTAAAACTGTATTCCTTTTATTTTTGTTTTGTTCCCTTATTACACTAGTTGGGTTCTCTAGTACAATAGTAAATAGAAGTAAAAAGATGGGACGTCTTTGTTTTGTTTCCAGTTTTAGGTAGAAAGCATTCATTTAGTCTTTCACTATTAGTATAATGTTATTAAGTTGAGGAAGTCCCCTTCCATTCTTGTACTGCTGATCTATTTTGTTGTGAGTGTATGTTGAATATTTTTCAAGTGCTTTTTCTGCCTCTATCAAAGGTTTAATATTTTTTCTGGTTATATGATGAATTATATTGATTAGTTTTCAGGTGTTTAAGCAACTTTGCCTTTGTAGATTAAATATTTCTTGTTTATGATGTATTTTTTTGATATATTGATGGATTTGCTAATATTTTGTTAAGGATTTTCATATCTTTTTATGACGTATTGATTTGAAGTTTTCTTTTTCTTTTTTGTAAGGTCTTTGTTATTTATTAGAATCAGTGTAATGCTAACACTATGAAAGCTGGGAAGTGTTCCTTCTTATATTTTGAGTTGTGTATAGTTGATATTATTTCTTCTTTTAATGACTAAGAGAATTCATCTGTGCAGGCATTTAAAAGTTTTTTTTTATGATAGATTGAAATTTAGACAATATAAGGCCATTGGTTTTCTACTTCTTGAATGAACTTTGGATAGTTTCAGTTTTTCAAGTAATCTATTTTATTTAAGTTATATTTATTTATATAAAGTTGCTTATAATACCTATTTACTATTTTTCAACATCTTTAGTTCCATTGTGATTATTCTTGATACTGGTAAATTATGTCTTCTCTCTTTTCCCCTCCCCCCTCAGGCAGAGATTGGTCAGTTTTACAATCCTTTTGAAGAACCAGCTGTTGACTTCATTGATTTTCTCTATTTTTTGTTTCTATTCTGTTGCCTCTTTTATTTCCTTCCTTACATTTTCTTTAGGTCTAATTTGCTCTTCTTTCCTTAGGTTCTTAATGTGGAAGCATGTATTATTGATTTTAGACCTTCTTTTCTAATTGAAACATTTAAAGCTAGAAATTTCCCTTTAAATACTGCTATAGCTACATCTCACAAGTTTTGATCTTACATTTTAATTTTCATTCATTTTTAAATATTTTGTAATTTACTTTGTGATTTCTTCTTTGACCCGTAGGTTATTTGCAAGAATGTTGGTTAATTTCTAAATATTTGGGAATTTTATAGTTTTGTTTCTTTTGTATTGATGCCTAATTTAATTTTTGTGGTTAGAGGACCTCTGTAATTTCAAAGCCCTTTAATATATTGAGACTTGTTTTATCGTCTAGAATTCTTTATCTTGGTTCATGTTCTGTGTGCACTTAAAAGAATGTGTAGTCTGCTCTTGTTTGGTGTAGTATTTTAGAAATGTCAGTTGGGTCAAACTGATCATACATGGTTTGAAGTGTTTTCTGTTTTTGCTGTTTTTCTTCTTAAATATTCTTTCAATCATTAAGAGAAGTGCTCAAATTGCTAATTAGAATTGCATATTTGGCTTTTTTCTCCTTTTCTTTCAGTTTTGACTATAATTTCAGAGTTCTTTTATAGGTTCATGTAAGACTGTTCTGTTTTTTCATGAATTTTTAGCTCTTTATTGTGACGGTATATCATTCTAGTTGAATTTATTTTTAGTAGTATTTACAAAATGCCTTGACGTTGTATTCTGGCTTGTATTATTTCAGTAGCAAAATCTAATTACTCATGTCTTCTTCTGTACATTATATGTCTTTTTCTATAACTTCTCTTTAAGATTTTCTTGATTATATTATATTATATATTTTATTGATTATATGTTTTTCTTTTCAACAAATCAGTTCTTTCTCTTGCTAGAAATATTGCTTACGGTACAGAAAGAGTCAATAGATTTCATTTATTTTCAGTTTCTACAAAGTTCTCATGAATTAATATCTACTGCCAAGGAACCACCCTGATTTATGAGGACTTCAGTGCTTGACTACAGGCTTATGAAAAGCTTTTGGACAGTAGCATTTGTTGATTCTACCAACACAAAAGAACAGTAAAGTTTTACTGCTTAATATAGTCAGGGCAATTCCTTAGATTCCCTATCAAGTTGAGTCCTGTTAGATACAGCACACGTTCTCATTTTCATGTAACTTGAAGTTAATGTGAAGAATTTCCGCATCTGTCACATGAACTAATTAGTGTGTGTGTGTGTGTGTGTGTGTGTGTGTGTGGTGTTACCATTTCATAACTCTTCTGGTTAAATGATGACTGTGACAGTAATAAAAAAATTGCAGTAATATCTGAATCTTATAGCCACAAAGTAATTTCACATGTATTTTCCCATTTTACTTTATGCTTGTTTCTAATGAGAAGTTTTTGTAGACTCACTCAGATCAGCAGACATTAGTTGAAGAAAGATTTTATAGCTAACTATTTTAAAAAGGTTTGAAAATTGCTTGAAGGCCCTAGTATATATTTTCATTTAGTTACACAGAAATTGTTAGCTTCAAATTAAATCAGCTATTTAAAAGATGATAACAGAATTAGAATGCCCCCCTTTGTTTTGTACTATTGTTTCTTTAACATTTAGAGGTAAATTTTCATCATTTTAAAAGGATCAACAAATGTTTTTATGTAGTACCAAGATAACTTACCACAAATTTTACTTGTCAAGGTAAATGATAGGATTAATAATGATCAATTTTTAACCTCAGTAGAGGATGATAGTATCTAAATGACAATTTAAAATAATTCAGTCGTGGTATCTATAAAGAAACTATCAATTTGGAGTGACTATTAATAAAGACAGGCATAAAAATATTTGAGTCACATTTGTCATAGTTATTTGTCATAGATATTTATACTTTCAAACCCCACCCCCACATTCTAATTAATCCATTTTAAGAGCTAGGTAAATGTGGCTGAAGACTCATATTAAAATCCTGTCTTTAAATGTAAAACAGAGGCCAAAATGACTGATGGAAAAAATAGGATTAGCTAATGTGGTCCACCTAAAAATCCTTCTCTTATTTATTCACACTTAGTCTAAGCAGTTTGACTATGTGGGGTGTAAATAAGTTAATATGTGCTGAATGATAAGCAAAAGTTAGATAGTCAGAAGGTTGTAATTAAAATGCAGATTTAACCACAGAACCATATCACTCTTTAACCCCTCCTCCCAAATCCTGTATTTCTAACACTTATGCGAGAAATGATTTGTAGGTTTTTTTTCTCTTTATGGAAAAGTTAAACTGTTTTTGTTACTCTACTTTTTATTTTAAATGATTCACTTGGTTTTATGTTTTTTGTGACAGGTATCTTCACACAAGGACAGCTGGGTCTGGTGGACATCATCTTCCAGTACATTCACTGTGATGAAATCAGTGAGGCAATAAATATGCTGAGCAGTATGAACTGGGACACTCTGGGCCACCAGTGCTTTATCAGCATGAGTGCCATTGTAAACCATCTTCTTAGACAAAAACTCACTCCAGAGAGAGAAGGTTAGACTGTAAATACATTTTATAAATGGCTTTTTCATATACATTAAGTTCATTTTATTGAATCAATTATTTTGGGGGCATGTTATGAGTTATGTTATTGGAGATTAAAAGACAAAATGTTAATGCCCTGTTAAAACTGACAGGATCAGATATCAAATAATTACTTCCATATTGTACTCACTGTATAGTATTTGTCAACATAAGAACTTTTCTCTATATTCCTATATTGGAGTTCACAATACAGTCATTGTACATTTCAGCCTGAGTTCATGTGTGGAATATGCTCAGATTTCAAACTTTGATCAAGAATTTCATGTACTCTCTAGGGTCTGGTAGACAAAAGGCCTCAAACAAAGGTTCTTATTCCTCCTTCACTTTAGACATCAATATTTCTCTCACACACCCCAAGTCCTTTGTCCAGGCAATAATCCTCACCACTGATTGTGTGAGTGTGTGTGTGTGTGTGTGTGTGTGTATGTGTGTGAATTGCAGCACAGACTGCTCCTTCCTGTTTTCATTCTATTTGCAGTACTGATACTCCTCTCCCTTCCGCCTATTTGGATTTCCCTGCCTTAGCTCAGTAATGTTGCTCATATAATCTCAGGTGATTATTGTCAAAAGAGAGATTTAAAAAAAGAAGGGGAAGGGAATTCATGTGCTATATGCAATAATGAAATAAATTTTTGTATTTACCAATTATCCTGTATACATTGTTTTAATTATATGCTATTTATTAATGTTAAATTCACCTAAATATTCTTGTTTTTGCATTTTTATTTCAAATCTTTGCAATAGAGACATTGATGTTGATGACAGAAAATCATGGCCAATGAGAAACTGTTCCCCTGTAATTTACAAGTTAGGGAAAGCAGGAAACATGTCAAAAGATCTATACAGGAGACATATTGCTTGTATGTTTGTAAATTGTCTTACTCCATGTTATTACATTTTCAAAGTAAATAATTGTTTCAGTAGAATGCACATGATCTTCATTTTAGTAATTTCAGAGAATAGTAATCAGTTAGAATATATTCCTTCTAGAAGTCTGCATCATGGAATTTGACTCAAGTCATGAGAGGCCCATGATAAATACTAATATTAATTGTGTTTTGGAGATAATTGAACATATCTGTAGAAATTCCATTATTCTTAGACTGAGAAAATGCTTAGCAGAATGCTTGACCCACAGTATCAACAAATATTAAAAAGAAGAAGAGTATAACTGCAAAATTTTAGGGACTAGGTATTTCTGTCTGAAGGGGCATCTCAAGTAATTATTTTTTAGTATTCAAACAATCTCAAGGTTGGGTGTATAGTAGGGGGGAAAAAGCAGAGTCCTCAAAAAAAGGCTGTTAGGGAGCACACAATCTATACAACAGATCATAAATTTACAGTTGAAGAAGAAATATGAAGAAAATGAAGTACTGGTTCTTACAGAACAATGAGTACTTGTTAGCACCTTAGTGAATTTGTGTTGTAAGAGTACTGTAGTGTGTGAAAGATTATTAGGAATTTACAAATGGGCACTATCATGTTTTTTCCTTAAGGATATTTTCAAAGAAACATTGGGGAGATAGGGAAATAAAAATCTTGTATAATACTAGACTATTAAAACAGTTGTGTGATGCTGAGTGATTAGAATATGTACTTTTCAAGTAGGCATATGCATCGCCCTGCATATAACTGCAAAACGCATTTCTAAAACACTCAGTATTATTTTCTGTTGAGATTTATTCTATCTGAATCTAAAAAATTTGACATGGTAATTTGTTTTCCTTTTATTAGTGGAACCCAGTGAGCTCTTTTATTTGTAGCCTTGTTTGTGGTTATCTTTGAGATCTTCATTTCTGCCTTAAACATCAAGCTGGGCTATCTAATGAATCTATAACTGTGCTGGGAGTTACAAATATTCCATGTAGGCTTGAACATTTCAGATGTACGAAACATGCTGTCAAGAAAACAAGCAATGGCAAGAGAATCTGGCTTGTTTTCACAATAGCATTGCTGTATTCAATTTTAATCTAAATTGACTGCTGCTTTGAAAGAAAATACCCCTAAAGTTCATCTTACTTTAATGTCTAGATCTGAGATTAAAAAAAGAAATTACTAACAGCTTAGCCAAGTCCATAGCAATTACCCTGATGAGGTATTTAATACTTCCAAACCCAAATGTGCCTAAAACTAAAGAGTTTTGCTAAATAAGGAATTGTTTATTCAGGTCATTGCTGGTAGCATAAATATCAGTGGCCTCTTACTGTGAACTGTAGTGTGCTCATACATACTCATACTCTAACCATTATGGTAATTACATAACTTCCAGGTATTTCTGGGAAGAAACACAACCTCATAGGCATGTCTTGGTAAAACTGTGAAGTGGGCAAAATGTGCTTTTTTTTCTCACCATCTCTAGCCCTCTGGTTTATCAAAAAACCTGTTCCTTCTTCACTAGGATGGTGTCACTTGACCCAGAGCAGATTAGCATGTCATCCCTCCCAGGGGTGTTAGCTTTCACACTTATACAAAACCAAGATTCTTACTGTTTAGGACAGGATTTAGGGAAAGTATAGAGACTTTTGCTATTTTCTTTCTTTTTCTTTTTAATTTGTAATAGACGTTATTATTACTCTAATAAAACTACTTTTATTTGTATTTTTTAAAATTTTTCAATAATTGATTTCAATTCCCAGTACAGAATAGTTAGTTTCCTCCTCTTTCAGTTAAAGAGAGTTAATGCTGAACACACTGTGAGTTGATTTTACTGGAAATACTAGTTCAAACTATTTTACTTTGATGAGTCACTGTTTTAATTACCCATTTCTGGTGAGAGGTTGGTTCATTATGGATTTCTTCAGTTTTGACAGCTTTTTGTTGCTTAGAGTCATTGTCAAGCTTTGCCTCAAGTGAAAGTTTATACACAGGTTTGTTTTTGTACCAGCTGTCATATTTTAATTTCATCTTTCCTGCAACAAGCTCACATTTCATCCAAGTTTGCAAAACCTGACTGACTGCAAACATGAGTGTTCTGTTGTAATTGAAGGAGTTTCACTTGTTTTAGTGCTGCTATGTTTGGATTCCACAGCACAGCTTGAGGCAAGCCTTGGAACCTTCTATGCTCCAACAAGACCACTCCTGGATACAACCATATTGGAATATAGAGACCAAATCAGCAAATATGCAAGGAGATTCTTCCACCACTTGCTCAGGTGAATGTTATCTTTAGATTGATTAGAATCAGGCTTATTACTTTTTTAAGGAGCTACCTTATTTAATTAGAATATTCCATAATTATGACTGTTTTCTAAGAGAAAATCAAATTTTCTCTTGATATTCTTTAATTCATGTTTTCCTTTTAAGGATATATTTAAATATTGTATAGGATTTCTATATCATAAACATACATTAATATACTAACCCCTTTAATATGAAAGTTAAAAATATAACCTATGTAAGCCCAATTTTTCAGTATGAATTGTGTTAGCACTACAGAAATGTTTTAGTTTTAATTTATGCTAAAAATATGAATGCTGGAAGCTCTGAGATGGTCATTGATTTGCTCTAATTCCAGGATTGCTATAGAAAGATGTGTCCCTTGTTCTCTCATAAAATGAGGGAAATTGCTAGCCACACTGTGCATCATTGTCTGTTTTAATGACTATGATACATTCATTTAACCTTAGGGGTTATGTGAAAATTAGATAATATCATTAAGAAATTACTCAGAAAGATAGTGTAGAAGTTAAGGATCAGTACCTATAGCAGGTTCTGTGTATATATATATATATATATATATATATATATAAAGTTCAAAATATGAATGAATGAATGGATGGATGGGTGAATAGATATAGATCTCAAGTTACTTTACGCATACATATAAATGTATCAATACTATGAATAAAACTGAGGAAGCAATTAACACAAAATTTAGGATAATAAGGAGTAGGTAAGAGAAACATAGGAATCGGCACATGGGAGCCTTCAAGGTATTAGTAATGTTGCATTTCTTGAGATGAATGGGCTCCATTAAAATTATTGTTCTTTTAGCTGAATATTTACAGTTTTTATACTTTTATATATGATATATTTTAATGCAGAAAGTAATAAATTCTGACTATCATAAGGAAGTATTATATCTTGTTGAATTTAGAGCTTTAATTTTACTTAAATGTAAATGTAAAAATTATAATTTTTACTGAGGTTGTAAGGTGTTACAGTTCTTTTTAACTCTTTCAAACAATTGCACGTATAGTCTCCTTCTGAGAAAATCTTGTTAAATGGTTATTATCATTTGACAAATGAGTAAACTATAAAGTGGTACTTTGATCTTGATCCAATATTTGAAAACAGTTTCTTTTTAAGTTGAGAATTGTTACTATATTGCAAGAGTATAACCTGTAATTAAATCTTGCCTTTTATTTGAATGACTCTAACATATTCCAAGAGACTCTTCACCCTGAATGAGACAGTGTTCTATATATAAACACAGACCAAAAAAAGATGGGGCAGATGTCACATTTATTTGGACTTAGAGCTTTGTTCTTTGCTCTCATTGCTATTTTGTTTTCTGTTTCTGGGGAAAATTAAAAAAAATTACCAGCAGTCTGAAGAGTCCCAAATGATTTTCATCAGTGAAACAGACATTTTGGAAACTTATTGTAACTTCACTGTGTCTCTGACCTCTCTGATTTCATGCAGTGATTTAGTTGTACATAAGCATTATATTTCATAATGCTGCTGGCCCTAGCACACTCATATTCTACTAATAGTCACACATTCTACTGATGTGCAAATTTTTTTATTCACTGCACTGTGATGAGATCACTAGTATTTTAGGCTTTAGCTTTTCTGTGTGGTTACATCTGGAACTGAGCATTTTCCCTTGGGCTAGAGTAGGTTTTTCATTTTTCATTTTTGCATGCTTTCCTTCTATTTCATTCACAATGAGTGTTTACTGCTTCTTTAAACAGTAGGTTATATGTGGCACTATGAGTTAAGCTTAAAAGGGAACCATATTTTGATTTGTCTGCTTAGGGAAGGAAATATAGACCAAATACTTTTATTGAATTTTTGAAGTGCTAGAATTGCATTCATCTCTGTACTTCAGCTGGCCAATATGTAAATATTATAAAAAAAAAGTTATTAAGTAAGGGACTAAATCCTAAAGAAGAAAGATGTAACAAGGAGCCTCCTGGAAAGTAGGGATGTACCTAAGATCACTCATTCATTGTTAAAGCTGAAGACTCAGATTGCCCAATTCCAGATTAGACTATATTCATAAAGAAGAATAAAATATTATATTGACTTTGAGACAGTGAATAGTGAAGTTGTAGTGTAAATTTGTGATAATAGACATTTTATACTGTGTTGGTTATTAAAGTAAGTGTTTTTGAATGTAATTTTATTTTTATATTGATGGTAGAAGAATTCCACAGAAAACTTTTTGTTTCATAAACTTTTTGTCTTTAGCAAGTATGAAAAATTATCTTGACAGCCTTCCTCTAAATCCAAATGAATCTAAACTTTAAAATGTATTTCACATGTCCTTTCCTGACACCTCTTTGTATGGATTCAGAATCTTTAATTTTCATGAAGAAATACTCCCTAGAAATGTAACTCCTTGCTCCTAATATTAAAAATAAAAGAAGTAGAGTAATCTTAAAGTGGTCACTAAAGTGTTTATTATAATAAAATTTCACAGAAATGATATAGCCTAAGAAAATTATTAAGCTGGTTGACACATATAGAAGATACCTTATAAAATTCAGCATTTTCTTAAGCTCACACATATCACTTATGATACCAGAAGTGTGAGGGATTTTTCCACATTGACCAATTCTTTGGTGTATGTTGGTGTCAAAGAGAGACCAGGTTTTCTGTAGATTCTAAAAGTTTTAGGAACTCTGTGCCGGAACAAGACAGAGACCAAATATGCACTTCTTACTATAAATCACAATATCACACAAGGCAAATGCAACCTGGCCTAAACTAAGTTTAGGAGATAACTGCTCACCTTTTTACTTCCATGAAACTGAAGAGTCCTCCAGAACTACTGAAGAGGGAACTCAACAAAAGAGGTTTTCATTATGGACAGCTAAGCTATAATAGGGGCTCCTATAAATATTGATAATATAAAAGGGAAAACATTTCAAATGAATATGCCACATACGAAGTTCATTTTACTAACATAGAAGTATAAAGGATTAACAACTGATTTTACTTTTCCCCCTTTTAATTGTAATACTATTGTTTTCCCACTCAAATGGTATGATTGTAACAGAAATTCATGCTTTATAAGTGCTTACAAAATAGTAAACAAAATGTTGGGCAGGGGGCTTTATTATGTAGAAATAAAAATATAATGTCTGAAATATTTATATTTATATGGAAGTGTACTGAAGTCTGCATTTTCCTTTGCATGGTAACCAAAAAATTAGATGACTTAATGTACTAAAAGGGAGATGGATAGATTGGTGATAAAGCAACATTGTAAAATGATAATGATAAAATCTAGGGGGTAATTATATATTCTTTCAACTTCATCGTGTAGAGTATTTTTATAATAGTTGTGAGAAATACACATATTATGTTGGGGTCAGTATTTGTACTTAGAATTTTAAAAGGCACAGTCTTTTGAAAACGATTCTTAGCTTATGCAAAATATATAAATAGCCAAAAGGAAATCATTTTTTTGTCTGAGGAAGCTATCAGCCAATTTGATTCTAAATGGCCTTTTGAGTTATACTTCTCACTGATGGTATAAAAATATATAAATCAATTCAAAAAATATAAATACTAAAACAGTTATGTAAGAACAGACAAAATGATCTTTAGAGAAAAACTCCTTGGTCGGATCATCTAAATATGGATGCTATATGAAAATATGTGTTTAAGGCATGGTTAAGCTGGGAGTTAACTAAGAGAAACACTCAGAGTTTGAAATGACAAGAGTTCTTGATTCCACCAGAGGAAGCAAACTCAAAATTTGTCTTTGTGCATCTGCTGGCACCTGGCAGTGAGGTTTATAAAGACTATATTCCCAGCTGGAGACAAAGCCTGGGCTCAGCAGAATGGGAGATTGGATCAGAAATCCCCCACATCAATTTAATACCTTTACAGAACAGCATCTTTTCTGAGAGAACTAGAAGCAAGATGGTTGAGTGGGCAAAATATAATGTTAAACTCATTGGAATTTAAAAATTGATAATGTCACGCAAACACAAATATGTAATTCAAAGGGTTAAAAATCAAATAAAATTCCAGGCAATAACAACATTATAAACCAGAAGAGGAGTGAAAAAGTTAAATCATTCTTTTCAAGAAGGAAATAGGTACTTATTAATGCTAAATTTATTAAGTAAAATATACATTTCTAGGAGGATCACTCAAAGAATAGAAATGGTGAATGTAAGTTTCAAAGAAACAGGGAAAATGTTGTATGAAGAAAAAGAAATTCAACCCCAAGTCAAGAATTGGGAGGGGTACAGCATTCAGAGGGAAACTTAGAGAAAAGCAGTGTGCCCTGGTGGAGTAGTGGTTGGCTGCAGTCCACATACATCTCAAGGATGTAGGTTCGCATCCCAGAACTGGGGTAATTACCAAGATAAACTACTATATACAATAAGTAAAATGCTTTTTCCTCCTCTCTCTGCTCACCTTCATTCACGCCTGCACCTTTCCTTTTAATAAAAAGGAAAGAAGACAACACATGGTGCTCCCTAATGTAGTAGCAGTTAGGTCTGCTGTCTCTGGCCAGCCACAATCCACACACATCTGAAGAACTGGGGTTCATGTCCTAGGACTGTGAGGAACAACCAAGGCGAATAACTAAATAAAATAAATAAAAATGCTTCTTCCTCCTAACTCTTCTTGCCTGCCTGCCTGCTACTCACCTTCTTTCATGCTGCACCCTTTCTTTTAATGTACACACACTCGTGCGCAGAAATTAATTTGAAAATCATTGATCATTGTCAATATAAAGGTGCTAAATTTTTCATTGTGAAGATTATTGAAACGTTTTACATTTTTACAATAAACACCTAGAACATACAAAGTTTAAAAGTTAGAGAATCAAAAAAGTTTGATAATTCGGTAGATAAATACCCAAAAGAGATAGTAGTAAAATTATAAAAATAGTCTTTAAAGGGAGATCATTAGGAGAGGTTACTAGATATCAATATTGATAGGAAAAGTAGTTCACCAGGAAAATGTAATTCTAAATGTTTATAACATAGCTTAAATATACAGCAAATAAAAATTGATGAAGTCAGAGATTTTTGACTCACTTCAGAGGGTAATTAATAAACAATATCAGTCAGGAAATAGATGATTTGAACAATATAATTAAAAACTTGATTTCATGAATATATATAAAATACTATATCCAACAACTGGAGATTGTACTTAATTTCATTAACTTTTAAAAATTCTTTATATATGTATTTTTTTTAAAGGAAAGGTGCAGTCAAGAAGGCAGGAAGAGAGAAGGAAGAAGCACTTTATTCATTTTATTTAGTTGTTTATCCTGGTTGTTCCTCGATCCCAGCACATGAACCTGGGGTCTTGGGATATGTGTGCACTATGCCCAACCACTACTTCACTAGAGCACACTTCTTTATATATTCTTGATACTTGTTGACAGTTATGTGCTCGCAAATATTTTTCCCAGCCTGTAGCTTGTCTTTCCAGATTCTATAGAGTGTTTGACAGAATAAAAAATTTTAATTTTGTGAAGTTCAATAAATCAATTTTTCCTTTTATGAATAGGCTTTTGATGTCAGGCTTAAGACTGCCTAGTTTTGTATGCCAAAGAAATTCTCTTATGTTTTCTTCTAAAATTGTATAGTTTTATATTTCTTCATATTAGACTATCATCCACTTTGAGTCCATTTCTACATTACTCTGAGATTTGAGTAAAGTTTTTTTTTTTTTTTTAAACCTGTGGCTACCTAGTTACTGTGGCACTATTTGTCGAAAGAGTTATCCGTTATCCTTCCTCCATTGCATTGCTTTTGTACCTGTGTCAAAAACCATTTGGACATACCTGTGTGGGTCTATTTATGGTTTCCCTGTTTCTCTCCCATTGACTATGTTTCCATCCTACCAGTACTACACAGTCTTGATTACACTAGCCGTATAAGTCTCTAAATCATTTAGACCAGGTCTCATTTTACTATCTTCCTCAAGAGTTTTGTTATTCTAATTACTTTCTATTTTCATATACATTTACAACTATCTTATCTATGTCTAAAATATAACTTGCTAGGATTTTTTCTTTTGTTATTACTATACCTTTGTATTACTAATTATAAGTCGTATTGTATGTTTGTTTGGTGCCCATGTTGATTGTTAGTATATAGAAATATAATTGATATTTGTCTGTTGATCTATCATGTTGTGTTGCTGAATTCAGGTATTAATTTTAGGAAATTTTTATAGATTACTTGGGATTTTAATAAGACCAGCAGTCATCTGAAAATAGTTTTCTTCATATATATACATACATACATCATACTTACATACATATATACATGTCTACACATATATATACACTTTATTTCCTTATGTATACTTTTTGTTTTCTTTTCTTCCCTTATTGCACTGACTAAAACTTCTAGCATTATGTTGAAAATAGTGGACATACTTTCCTTGTTCCTATCTGTGGGGTGAACATTAGACTTTTCACCATTAAGAATATAGGTTGTAGATTTTTTGCAGATCTTTTTTATCAAGTTGAGTGAGTCCTCTTTTCCTATTTTTCTGAGGATTTTTATCATGAATGGTTGTTGAACTTTGTCACTCTTTCTCTGTATCAATTGATACAATCATGTAGTTTTTCTTCTTTAGCTTGTTATATGATGGACTGCATTGATTAAAGTAGACTTACATCCTTGGTATAAACCCTACCTGGTCATAGTGCATAATTATTTTTATATATTGCTGTATTCTACTTGCTAATATTTTGTTAATACTTTTTGAATTTATATTCATGAGGTATATTGATCTGTAGTTATTTTTGTGTACCGTCTTTGTTTGATTTTAATATCAAGGTACCAGTAACTTTACTATATGAATTAGGAAGTGTTCCACTCTTTAGCTCGGTAAAACAGATTATGTAGAATTTTTGTTAGCTCTTTAAATATATGAAAGAGTTCCCCAGTGAAACAATCTGAGCTTAGGGATTTCTTTTTTTAGTAGCTTTTAAATTATAGATTTAATTTTCTTACAGTTACAGAACTATATGGAGTATCTAATCCAGAGGCGTATCCATTCATCTACGTCATCTAGGTCATCTGTTTTTTTCTATTCCTGTTTTGTTGAGTGTTTTTATCAGGAAAGGATGTTGAATTTCTTTTTTTATCTGTTAAATTTAACATGATATTCCCTTCATTTTGTTGATACATCTATTACATTGATTAATTTTCTTACTGAGCTATCCTTGCACTGCAGGAATAAATCCTATAACATAAGTATAATTCTTTTACATGCTGCTGAATTCTGTTTGTGTAATATTTTGTTGAGGATTTTCAAATCAATGTTCATAAGGGACTTTGATATGTAGTTTTCTTGAAGTGTCATTGTTTGGTTTTCATTATGCTGGCCTTGTCAAATGCGTTAGAAAATGTTCCCTCCTCTTCAATTCTTGGGAAACGTTTGAGAAGGGTTGATATTATTTCCTTTTAAAATATCTGGTAGACTTTACCTGTGAAACTGTCAGGTGTAGGACTTTTCTTTGCTGGGAGATTTTTGATTACCGATTCAATCTCCCTACTGGCCATTGGTTTATTAGATTTAGTATGTCATTGCAGGTTTTGTGTTTCTAGGAATTTGTCCATTTCATGTAGGTTATCCAGCTTTTTGCCATACAGCTGTTCAAAGTAGTACCCCTTTATCCATGAGGGATATATTTTAAGACACCCCAGTGGAATACTGAACCTCAGATAGTACCACATGCTCTGTATACTCTTTTTCCTATACGTACATACCTATGTTAAAGTTTAATTTATAAATAAACACAGTATTAACAACTGATAATACAATACAATAATATACTATAATAAAATTATGTGAATATGATCTCTCTCAAAATATCTTATTGAACATAATATTTCAGACTGTGGTTGGCAGTTAAGGTATGTGAAATACATGTGGATAGTGGAAACCAAGAAAAGCAACACTGGTTAAGTGGACACCTTTATATTCTCATATAATCCTTTTTATGTCTGTAGAATCGGTAGAGTTACTTTTATTTCTGATTTTAGTACTTCGAGTCTTCTCTCTTTTTATCAGTCCATCCAGCAAAAAGTTTGTCAATTTTGATTTTTTCAAAGAACCAGCTTTGGGGTTCATTGATATATATTTTTTTTTCTATTCTCTATTTCATTTATCTCTAGTCTTAGCAGACTTTCTTCCTTCTGGTGGCTTTGGGCTTGGTTTATTCTTCATTATCTTATTCCTTAAATTCTAAACTTAGATTGTTGGTTTGAAATCTTTTTTTTTAAATGTGTTTATAGCAATAAATTATCCCCTTGGTACTGCCTAAGCTATTCCCCATATCTTTTGATGTCATTTTCATCTTTAAGTATTTTCTAATTTCTTGTGTGATTTCTTCTTTGATCCACTGGTTATTTTAAAGTACATTTTAAGTTTGTGTGATGATGAATTTTGACTGAACATATTATCATGATCATTTCACTGTATATACAAATGTCAAATCTTTATGATGTACACTTGAAACTAATACTATATGTAAACAGTATCTCATTTTTAAGAAGCTATAATAGTAATATTTGTATTAATCATTATAGCCTCTTAGTTTTCAGTTGTCAAGAAAAATATTTAATTAGCTTAAAAACCTATATGAGGTGTACCCCGGTGGTTTAGTGGTTAAGTTTACCATCTCCGGCCAGCACAAACAACATACATACCAGATTTGTGTCCTGAAGTTCGGGGGAAATGGCCAAGATGAACACCTAAATAAAATAAATAAATGTTTCTTCCTCTGTCTTCCTGCTACTATTTTCCTTAAAAAAAAAAAAAAGAAAGCGAGAGTTGTTGGACTATTTGGACTCTTCTATTTTCATTCTCCCTCACATAAAATGTTAAGAATAATTTTTGTGATAATTTCCAAAATATAATCCTGTGTTTTATATTGTCAGTGGGAGGCTTGAATATTTCATTAGGCAAAACTAGTTTGATGTTCTACTTGTCATAAACTGGTGTTCTTTATTTTTAATTATTACAGATGTTGAATTCTTTACTCATAGATACTTTGAAAACCTAAAAGGAAGAAAAGCCAGTATATATCCTTGAAATTCCCATCAAGGCAGTCATCAAGAAGCATTTTTCAAATAATTAAGCATATTAGAAAATTTTTGAGTTCTGCTGACAAAGAACACTCTTAAATAAATTTTAGAAGAGTTAAATAATCATACATAAACCTAAAAAAGCTGGAAAAAATCATAATATTCATCTGAGCACATGCTTCAAAGAAGGAATTTTAGAAAAAATGAATAATTATGACTTAACAAAAATTTAAACTTAGGTTTATCATAAATTATAAACAATTCAGAAATAGTCAAATTGGGAAACAATTTATAAAAAATATAATAGATGGGTAAAATGTTAATTTATTACAATCAATGGAGAAAACTGGACAAGACCATGAAAATGAATTTTAGAACTCTAACACTTAAGAGTTGGTAAGAAGACAAAGTATACAAAGTATATTTAAATTAAACAGGTAAGTACTGGAAGAACTAAGAAAAATAATATAATCAACTATAATAGAGTATTAGAGAAATAATAATTAAATTTATAATGTAAAGTTATAGTTATAAAAAATAGTTCTAGAAAAATAACATAAATAAATGAATTCACAATATTGGAAGGAACACCGACACTTACATACAAACCCATGTAAAATTTTTAAAAGGAAAGAAAATATTTAAAGAGAAAACTAAGCTCCCAAGGAGTGTTGAAGTGTCCTCTCCCCCACGACCCCCAACTCTTTTTCTCTCTCTGCTTTTACTTCGGAACTGTAATATCCACCGGTAAACATAAATCCATAGTCCATTTGAAGTCTTACTACATAGCTGAATCAAATCTTTATTAATTTAAGCCAGTTTTAGCTGCATAACCCTTGAATTATGTTTATGTAGAAACCTGTGAAAGATCTCTTTAAGATATCAAAATACTGTCCACTTGCAAAAGGTTTCATGTGTAATTGTGATTCTCTTTATGACTAACAAAGAGGAAAGTTTGAAATTAAATTAAATATATCAGTTAAAAACAAATCTGCTCCAATCACGTTGACTCCTATATATGTATATACATGTGTTTATTTACTCCTTTATAACGTATATGTACAATAATAGTCTTAAATAATACTCTGTGACTAGAGTACAGTTGGGACTTGTGAGACATTTCCAGATTGTATTAAAAATAGTTTAAGGGAAAAACATTTATCCACTTGGTAGAAAGAGAAGAAATCAACATGTAACATGATAAACTAAAACCAAACATGTGTATTATCTACATAAATATAAATAATTTCTTTAAAGAAAATGACTCTTGGATTAGCTCAAAGAGCAAAATTCAGTTATATACTTCTCTATTTATAAGGTTATGCCTAAAACAAAGTGATTAAGAATTGCTGAAAATAAGAGTGGGAAAATGCTATCAAGAAATATACACAAAATAAATTTAAATCAAGAAATTTTGAATTTAGAGCAGAATGTATTAAGACAAAGAAATCAATTTTATATTTATAAACAATAAGTTCCATAATAAACTCTTCCAGTAATTAGTAACTGTACATCAAATAAGAACATTAATCAAATAGTTAAAACTACTAGGAATAAAAGGAAAAATGCATTAGTAGAGATTTTGATTTACCTCTCTTAGTTTAGGGTATATTAAGTAAACAAAACATTTATTAAGAATATGTATAATATAGCAACAATAAACAACTAAGAGACCTAATTTCTATATATTAAAAATAAAATTATTTTTAAATTTTCACAATTTTATGAATTTTCCAATTTTACTTTTGTGACTGATGTCTAAATCCCATTGTGATGAGAGGAGACACTTTAATAATATCTGACCTTTTAAATCTACGGAGACTGAATCTGTGGCTTAACATTTGGTCTATACTGAAAAATATCCCATGTGTATATGAATATGTGTATGATAATGTTGTGTAGAATGTTATGCATAGGTTTGTTAGGCCCAGTTGATTTATTATATTTAAAAAGTTCTCTATTTCCTTACCTATTTTCTGTCTGGGTGTTCTATCCATATGTGAGTAGAGTATTGGAGTCTCCAGCTGTTACTGGAGAACTTTCTGCCTCCTTCAATTCTGTCAGTTTTTGCTTCATATATTTTGATAGTCTGTGATGAGGTAAACATTTTTGTTTTATCTTCTTACTGTATTAAACCTTTTAATAGTGTCCTATATCTCTTATAATTCTTTTGGTGGGTTTTGTTAGATATTTGTCTAGCCATCCCTACTGTCTTTTGGTTATTATTTGCAAAGAACATCTCTTTCCATCCTTTCACATTCAACTTGCCTGTATCTTTCAATCTTAAGTGCATCTCTTATAGGCAGCATGTAGTTCAGTCATGTGTTTTTAATACATTCTGCCAGTTTCTGTGTTTGATGAGATAATTTAATCCATTTATATATAAGATAATTTCCTGAGAAGGAGAGGACTTCTGTACTGTATTTTTTGTTTTCTATATGGCCTATAGCATTTTTGTTCCTCATTTTCTACATTACTGTACTGTTTTGTGTTAAGTTGATTATTGTAGTGAAATGTTTACATTCCTTATTTCCTTTTGTGTATATTCTGTAGCTGTTTTATATGTTGCTTTTCTCTGTAGCTGTTTTATGTTGTTGGAAAACAAAAAGCAAGGTCATAGATTTAAAAGTAAAACATATCAGTAATCACATGATATGTAGATGGTTTAAACACTCCATTTAAATAAAACATAAACGACTCAAGAGAGAGTAGACACCCTTGAAAATCAGGACAGATTTGAGATGAGCACAACAATTAGAAACACTTCCTAAATACAGAAAAAAGATGATTCAACAGTTAGATAATGCAAAGAGAAGATGCACTCAAATATATCATGTGGCACACCCTGGTGGAGTAGAGGTTGGGCACAGTCCATATACAACCAAGGATATGGGTTCATGTCCTGGGTCTGGAGGAACAGCCACGATGAACAAATAAAGTGCAAATACGTGTGTGTGTGTGTGCATAAAATGCAAGAAATAGTCCCTGAATTGTAACAATATCTAGCACTATATCAAGAATAGTAGAACCTTTTTCAGGTTTCTTTCAAGTTTAGAGACACTAAGTAAATATTTTCAAACATGAAAATCCTTAGAGAATATATATAGCATCTGAGTTCACATACACAAAATAAGTGATCAATGAATTTAAATGAAAAGACTTCTCAAAATTGGAGAACTTAATGTAAAAGACAAGCATGGTGGTGAGCAATCCATTCATGAGTAACTAATGCCAAACAACTATAGAAATTATTATGAGAGGAGACTATCTTGGATATTTTAAGAATAACATGACTAATAAAAATTGGAATTTATTAGAAGGGGAGAGAGAGAAAATATCAGTCATCTTTCAAAATGGAGTCAGTGAATACTGATTAAATGTAAGTTGTTAAGAAGTAGAATATTTATCATAATCTCTTAACCTTAGAGGAATCTTTTAGGAAAGAGAATACATGGTTAAGAAACAATATTTGAAAGTCAATAATTCATGTAAAACTTTGCTTTTATTCTTTTCAAAGTAAAATTAAATTTAATGCTTTTTATGAACAAATACAATGTGTAGCATAAACAGAATAAAGAATAAAATAATTCTGGATCGCTCTTCATCTATTTGTTTTATATGCATTCAGAGATGTCTGTGATGTGTGCCTACTATAAACTATGGCCATTTCTGGGTATTGTAAGTGGTAGTTATTTATACTTTTTGACTAGTTTGAGTTCTCAAAATATGGCTTTTCCTTATAATTCTAAGCATTATTTCTCTCCTCTCTTTTCTGTCTCTCTCTGCCTCCCTCCCTCTTTTCATCTCCCCACATATATGCACACTCATTATTGACATAGAAAAATTGGATTCTACTGACTTTACCAGGATATATATGTGTCAATACGCATTAAAGAAGACAAAATTAAAGCCGCCTTCCTCTAACCCAAATTTTCAGGTGAAATTGTTATCCCTTGTGATGTTATGAATCTTGGAGCTTTGCTGCCTAATCCTCTCTCATTGATAAGTACATCTTTAACCCTAGTCAGCCTTGTCCTCACTGCAGCTCTTTCTTTTCATGAGGCTGGTGCTTGGGCAGGTCATGTGTTGAGATGAAACTGAGCAGGAAGTTTTTCCTCCTATGTGGAGACCTATGTGCATGGTGCAGTGTGCCCTAGAATCAAGTGACTTTAATTTTGAATCTCTTTTTAATTTATGCTTTCTACATAATCTTCTCCAAATTTTTGTTTAGTTTTTGTAAAAACAATTCATGGCTTCAAGTATTTATTTACTATGTGCCACTCACTATGCCAGGTATGGAAAATAGAACTCAAAGCTCTATATTGTATAAACTGAGGCTTTAACCCTCTATTTAGTAGAATTTAGGATTAATGATCAGTGATCAGTTTCAGGATATGCCATGTTATATATTTATTATCTCACTAGCTGCCTTGGCCACAATATTACATTGTTTAGTGTGGATTATATGGTCCACTAGGTATAGCTTTTCGACATGTTATCATCTAGCTCTTCCCTGTTTTATCATTTTTATATAGTTTTGTTTCTTTTCTGTGACTCACCTATAATTACTGTTTAAGGGGCATGCACTGGTGACCTAGCGGTCTGGTACACTTGGGAGCAGTCCCACATACATCCCAAGGTCCCAGGTTCAAGATCCGGGGCCTGAGGAACAACCAATGTGAACAGCTAAATAAAAATACATAAATGCTTTAAAAATAATTACTGTTCAAGAACTTTAATCTTTTTTGACTATATGTCTAAGTGATTAAGATACTGACTTGGTTTTTCTTGGTGCTGGATACATTTCCTTTCTCTCCATCTTGTTTGTCCTGCCATGAAAACACTACTGAGATCTACAAGAGTGCTGGGAGAGGGACATACATTTAATTGTTGTTATTTCCTATTCCCACAGTTAAAACTATTGTGATATCACATCCAGACAATTGACATTTATCATTAGAATGTAGTTCATTCTTAATCAGAGCTGTGACATGGTGCTCCCTGAGCTGACTATATATGTAATCATCCCGTTAGGCTTGCTCAGCAAAACATGACTTTCCTGTTCAGTTTAAATGATTCCCACAGTAAAAGACCTACAGCTGGAATAGAAAAAAAGTTGTAGAAAATTAATTGAGATAAAGGCCAGGATTTGGTGGATTGGTGCTTGAGCAAAAGAAGTGTGAAACAACAGGTGCCTTGGTTATTAGCATTTATAATTAACATCTGTTTTTAGCCAGAGGCACTTCGCAGAGAACTTTCCAAGGTGCCTGTATTCAGAGATAAAAGCCAACTATTGAGAAGCGGCTAAGTAGTAAGAGATTAGTAAAGACAAAGTTTTTGCTTCAGAGGAAAGAATAATGGTGATTATCTAAGGTAAAACCCCTCTTAAAATAGTATGTTTTAAAATATTTATTTTGATATTCAATCTTTAGGTAAAGGCATAGTGAAAATATGAAAAGAATAGTACTAAAAAGTATTCACCTTTTGGGACGTAGAAGTGTTTCTGAGGGAATTTTTGATTTATGTGAATTGTTTGAATTTTGAAAAGAAGATATTTGTGTATTGGGTTCATAATTAAAAGAATAAAAACCAAGTGATGGTACATTTTATCATAACATGTTTAGCAATTAAGAATTTTTCATGTTAGAAAAGAAAATAATTTAAAAAATAATAAAAGTAAGGGTTTTGACAAGGGAGTAAAAGTAGTTTCTATGATTAGCTTTTGTTTAATTGAAAAATGTTCTTAATGCCATCTAACAGTTGAGACTCTAACCTTAAGATATCAGTTGCTTAAATATCTCTGAATAACAAGTACATAAATCTAAAAGTTACACCAGGACACACAGATTCCACTATTTGGCTTTTAGTCAAATTCAGAGTTAAGGTTTGTTTTGTTTTGCATTGTTTGGAGAAAGAAGTTTCTTAGAAATGTTTAATGACTGACTTTTTTGCACATATATAAAACTACCAATCTGACTCTTCCAAGAAATATTATCAATTTTTTTAACTCATGGAATTTACCTATCAAAGAACATTTTGATTGTTTTCAGGTTTTGGCTATTACAATGAATGCTTCTATGAATTTTCATGTTCAGATTTTCAAGTAGATGTGAATTTTCACTTTCTAATGACAAATGCCCAGAACTATGCTTGCTAAATCATATGCTAGGTTATTTGTGTTTAATTCTATAGGAAGTTTCCATACTGTTTTCAGGGTGACTATATAATTTTGCATTCCCACCAGTAATGTATAAGTTATTCAGTTTCTCCTCATCCTTGCTAGCATTTTCACTATTTTTATTTTATCTGTTATAATAGATATGTAGTGATATTTTATTGATTTTATTTACATTTTCCTGATGGTTAATGATATTAAAGATATTTTTGTATGTTTCTTTTCCATCTGTACATATTCTGGTGAAATATGTCCTTTATCTATTTCTTCCAATTGAACTGTTTGAAAAATACACTTTTAAAAAGTATATGGATGGTGCTTTGGAAATGCAAGTCTGTATTTTATAAGCATGAGAAAAACACTGTAAGACCATTTGATGACATTGTGAATGTTTACATGTACTTGTGGGAGTCAGAATGGTGTCTGATCGGATTATGCTAAGTATCAATCATGGTATTGAAAAGGAACCTAAAAGTAGGGAATCAGAGGAAAATGGAAGGAGAGGGTGAAATAGGAAGAGGAGGGAAGGGAGAGGGAGGAACTAGAGAGTATATAGTGATAAGAGATAGGATAGTACAGCTAAGAGTGAAGAAAGAAGAAGAGAAATAGTGGATCCAAGGAGAAAGAAGATCGTTAAAGCTGAGTACATTGAGTACATCCTAGGAATTAGGGCTTTTCTCAAAGGCTGTATAATGTATCCAGGACTAAGTGGAGATCAAGGTAAGCCATATAGAAATATTGAGAATTTGAATTGTAACCGGCAAAGTAGAGAAGAATTTGAGTTCCCGTGAATTGCATCCAAGCTATTTGTGGTGACATTTTAAGAGACTTGTAGAAAAGGGACATGATTTTTATCCCAGTTCTGCCAAAGACTAAGAGATCTTTGACAAGCTCTTTATCTGTAAAATGGGAAATAGAATCACCTGCTTCCCCTAACTCTTGGAAGTGTAGTATCTCATAAAACAGTTACTAGAAAATATTTTCACATCTCTAAGGTATTCTAAAAATAAAATTGTGATTGCCAGTTTTAAAAAAGCATGGAAAATAAAAGCAAGACTGAAATTTTTAAAAATCATTTTATTATTTCTTTTATTAACATTGTTATGCCTTTTAGGATATTAAATTTGCACCAGGCAATGGCAGGCTATTAGTAGCTAAGTTTTGAGGGAGTCAAATGGAAAAAAGATTTCCTATTACAATAGGGGTTGACATCCCTAATACCATGTTGTTCAAGGGTCAACTGTATAACCATGATTTTTTTTTTTTTCCAAAGGACTTAAATCCTGAGCCACAATGTGCACCAGTACAAACTATTTTAAAAAAGAGAAATACTTCACTATATTTGATTAAAGGGTAGTGCATTAATTTTTCATTTCGCAACACTCAGGAGATACGAGGACATCTCAGGAGTCAGTAAATTCATATCAGATTTACCATATTTGTAAAGACTGAACACTAGTTCCTAAGAACAGAACTAGCACCCTCAGGCTGGATAATGTCATACCTGTGTGTGTCCCTTATTTTACTAAAGACCAGGGAAAGGGTCTGGCACACAGAAGTTGTCTTAGTCTTTTTGGACTGCTATTAAAAAAAAAAAAAAAAAGCAACAAATTGAATGGCTTAAAAATAGCAATTTTATTTCTCACTGTTCTAAAGAATGGGAAATGTAAGATCAAGTCACCTCTGACCATGGACACATTCTGGTGAGGGTCCATAGCCGACACTTTCTCACTGTACTCACTTGGTGGAAGGATGAGGAACCCCTCAGGCCTCTTTTATAAAAGCATTAATCCCATTCTCTGGGGTTCTGCCCTGTGAGCTAATCAGTTTCCAGAGGCCCCACCTAAAGAGGCTGATACTATTATGTTGGAAATTCTGTTTACAATATATGAATTCAGAGGCAATATAAGCATTCAGACCATAACAAAAGTGATGTGCTGCACAGCCTTCTCTCCACTGAAGGAGACTTTGATAGGAGGCTGCTCTTTACTTTTGAACCCAGATTAGATGAAGAATCTTGAAATGTGTTCAAGCTTCCCACTGCTATATTTTCAAATACAACTTTCTATGATTCTCATACAGTATAATTAAATATCTACTCAGCATATTATGAAGTTATAATATTGTTATACACTATCAGCACTAGATATTGAAAATAGATTCATATTCATTTCTGAAGCATATTTATGCCATGTATTAACACTGTAATTTCATGAATATGGTTGAAAGAAGTGATTCTAGTGAGAAATGGGAAGCTCAGGAAAGTGTTAAATACTGTGCTAGCATCTTTTAAAACTTAAGAGACAGGTATTTATCATTTTTCACTGTTTAAAACAGTATTTTATTATTTAATCAATTTTGGACTAGGGAGCAGGGAGGAAGGAAATATCTAAAAAAGCATATTAACCACTTACATTCGTGTAGGTGAACATAACATCACAGAAGTTTGTAACTTTTGTACCCCCAAAATGCCTGTGAATTGCAGGGTACTCTTACATAAGAACTGAAGTCTTACTTAGATCCCTGTACAAAGCAAGAGTTCAATTTTGGGCCCAAATGAATCAGACAGGCAGAGCTATACCCGTTCCACCATAATCCCTCCTCTTCAACATCTCTGCACTGTGCTCTCCCTGGGTTCCAAGTCCTGCCATACAATTAGGTAGATAAGAGACCTTTTTTAGGGTTGCCAGACATACTTCACAAATAAAGATAAGGGTTATGCCATTAAAGCGAATTTTAGATACTGAAGAGTTGTCTAGTATAATATTGTCCCAAATATTACATGGGATATATGCTTACATTAAAAAATATTGTGTGAAATTAAAATTTAATTGAATGTTCTATTTTACTTAACTCTCTCTATGCTTGAGTTTTCTCCTTGGTTAAATGGAGATAATAATTGTACCAACATTATATGGTTGTTGTGAGGATTGTGAGTTAATACATGTAAAGAACGTGAAAAGAAACTAGTACAGGGAGGATCTCATAAAGGATACTTGGTGTTACTGTGATTGTTAGTTTGGGTGTTGTTGATGGGTTTCTTATATATTTTCGAGATATTATTTCTGAGGTTGCTGTCAGTTATGATGATTAACTGTTACTGACCCTATCGTCACAGACAACCACTAAATAGGAAAAAAATGCACTTCAAATTTGTTTTGAGAGGTTAAATCCTTTATAATGCGGGACTCTGATCCCTGAAAGTGAAGAACAAATGAGGTAGATCGGATGATCTTCCAGTTTTCTGATGGGAGGCGCTTTCTATACCAGAAAGCAAGGAGCGGACACCAAGCAGGATTTGGCAGTTTGTTGAGCTGGTCAGAGTTAGAGAAGCTGAGGCAGCTGGAATTTGTGGATTTGTATGACAGAGAGACAGACGCTCTGCAGAGAAAGAGCTGTAGAAAACATGCTTAAGGATCACCTTGAGTCTTAGGCTGAATGTAAAATTCTGCATTTATAGAGTGAGACTTCACAATAAGGGCAAAGGATATTGACACAACAGGAATGGACCTGCCTGAGAATCCCTGCTACATCATTCTTTGACTGGAAGCATCCTGTGGGTAGTGTTACCTCAGTGTAGAAGCAGTGATCAAAGCAGCCAGGACTGTTGGTCTGTTTTGTTTCCTAAAGTCAAAGATCTGAGAAGTGCATTCTCATTATTACTACTGTCCATCCCTTGGCTGTATAGATTTTCCCACACTGGTTCAGAAAACAGTTACTCTGTGGTAACTGATTGGAGACAAAAAAAAGGAGATTATGAGATAAACTGGATCCACTGTCACACCAGTTCATTTCATGGTTGCAAACAGTGCTTATTCTCTCCCTCATTCACTAACCACTTTATTTTTTCTTGTACTGTTTGCCATGACAATTCAGACATTTCCTCTTCATTGAATATTGCCACTGTTTTCTCCAAGTTTCTAAGCCATTCCTGGAGTGATTTGTCTCACCCTCTGGTGTCCTTGATAGGATGTTAACTTGTATCCTGAAAAAGTACCAACACATTAATGAATTTTTATTTATCTTAATTTCCATTTCAACCCCCTTGTTCTTGAGGCAAATGCTGGCTATGTGGTAGTTTAAGTATGTGGTCTCCTATCTTATCAGGTCTAGCATGTCCCCCAGTTGTGTTGTGCTGAGATTTAACACTAGTTACCAGCTGGAAACCAGGAAAGGGGTTAGGTGCATTTCTGGAGGGGAGGGATTATCTGTTGCATTGTGGGGAGATAGCTCTACAGATCTTGCATAGTGGAAGTGTTAGCTCAGAATCAGAGGGTCTGCACACAGCATCCTCGAGGGTATCCATCCCAGATATCAGAACCCTAGGCATTCTTAAACAAGGCCCTAATTTTAACAAAGCAGGCCGGTCTTAGCAGTGTATCCAAACATCTGTGTGATTCTAACAATTAGGTCTCTCACCTGTGATTACCCTTCAAATGCAGAAGGTAAGAACTTCTTTAAACTCCAGGAGGCTCTCTATTACACTTAGGCATTAACCTTGTAAAGAGCACTCAGCCTCTCCTTATATTTGTTCAGTAAGTTTTAGTTGTTCAGGTTCACTCTTCAAAATATACAACCAACACCCACCACCAAATTTCTAATAGTCCTTCACCACTGTCCATTGGACCCCCAATACCCTTTGCTCCAGTCCTCCACTCTTCTTCCCCTCTGTTAATTTAGTTCTGTTGTCACTGGCCAAAGGTTTTTGTTTTGTGTGTTCATTTGCTTTGCTTTGCTGTATTTCATATATGAGTGAGATATTATTTGTCTTCCTCTTTTAGTCTTATTTCACTTAGCATAATCTCTTCTAGTTCCTTCCATGTTATCCCAAATGACAGAATTTCATCTTTTTTTTCTTTTACAGCTGATTAATTGTCCATTGAATATACGTATACTACATCTTCTTTATCATCATCTATCAGTGGTCACCTTAGGTTGTTTCCATTTCTTAGCTACAGTTAATAGTCCTGCAGTGAACAGAGAGAGGGTACATATATCTCTTTTCAATTAGTGTCGTGTTTTTCTGAAAAATACTCAGAAGTGGGATAACATGATCATCTGAAATTTCCGTTCTCAATTTCTCGAGGAATCTCTGTAGTATTTTTCATAATGGTTGTACCAATTTACATTCTCACCAACACTGTATAAAGGTTCTCTTTTCTCATCCTCACCAGTACTTATTGTTTCAGTCTTTTGAAATGCCATTCTCATAGGTGTGAGGTGATAGCTCACACCTAACAACGAGAAGGAATACATCTTTTCATATGCCTTCGGCCATCTGTATGTCTTTTGTGGAAATGTCTATTAAGATCTTCTGTCCATGTGTTGATTGATTTGTTTGTTTTTCTGTTGAGTTCTATGAGTTATTTATATATTTTGGTTATTTAGTTT
This sequence comes from Solenodon paradoxus, assembly GCA_004363575.1. Lineage (NCBI taxonomy): Eukaryota > Metazoa > Chordata > Mammalia > Eulipotyphla > Solenodontidae > Solenodon > Solenodon paradoxus. The sequence goes on from RJWH01000140.1 coordinate 651,010, forward strand.
TGATCAGATGTATGATGTGCAAATATCTCCCCCTATTATGTAGAATGTCCTTATTTTCTGATGGTAGTTGCTTTTGCTGTGCAGACCTTTTAGTTGGATGTATTCCAATTTGTTTGTTTTTGCTTTTGTTTCCCTTGCCACTGAAATCAAGTCCTCAACAATTTGATTAAGGCCAGTGTCATGGAATATATTGTCTTTGTTTTCTTGTATGCATTTTATGATTTCCATTCTTACATCTCAGTGTCTAACCCACTTCGATTAATTTTTGTGTATAGCGTTAGAGAATGCTCTAGTTTCATACTTTTGCATGTACTAATTTTGCAGCACCATATGTTGAAAAGGTTTTCTTCACTGTATGCCTTTGACTCTTTTGTTATAAATTAACTGACCATAGATGTGTGAGTATTTCTAGGAACTGAATTCCAGTCCACTGATCTTTTCATCTGTTTTTATTCTAGTACTATACTGTTTTGATTATTACCACTTTGTAGTATAGTTTGAAATACAGGAATTTAATAACTGCACTTTTGTTCTTTTTTTTTCTGTCATGGTAACTGCCTATTTGGGCATATTTGTGATTCCAAAAATATTTTTAAAATATTTCTTCTTTTAAACTTCTTTTAAAAGTTCCAGTGGAATTTTGATGGGGATTCCATTACATCCGTATATTGATTTAAATAAGATGGCTGTTTTAACAATGTCAGTTCTTTCCATCTGTGACTATGGAGTATCTTTCTCTTTGTACCTTCTATTTCTTTTAACAATGTCTTATAGTTTTTATTGTATGCGTCTTTCTCATCCTTCATTAAGTTTATTCTAAGGTCTTTATTCATTTTGTTTCAGTTGTAAATGAGATTGTTTTTTTTTTCTCATTTTAATCTGAAAATAACAGATTTTTGTATATTAATAAGGTAGCCTGCCACTTTACTATATTCATTTAATTAATTTTAATAGTTTTTTTATAGAGTCTTTAGGGAATTCTATGTATATTAACATATTATCTGGAAATAGTGATTTTTCAGTTTTTCAAATTTTTAATTTGGATTCCTTTTATTCTTGTCTAATTTCTCTGGCAAGGATTCCAATACCATGTTGAAAAATAGTGCCCAGTGGACACCCTTGTCTATTCCTGATCTTAGAGAAAACTCAGTTTTTAACCACTGAGTATGATGTTATCTGTGAATTTATCATATATGACCTTATTAAGTTGAGGTATGTTGCTTTTTACTAAGATATATAAATGGGTGCTGAATCTTATGAAATGCTTTCCCTGCATCTCGTTATGATCATATGATTTTTTCCTCTTACTTTTGTTGATGTGGTGTGTTGCATTAATAGGTTTTCATATGTTGAACTATCCTGTCACCCCCAGGATAATCCTACCTGGTCATGATTGATGATTATTTTGATGCATTGTTGAATTTGGTTTGCTAATATTTAGTTGAGAATTTCTGCCTCTATGCCCATCAGAGATAAGGGTCCTTAATTGTGTGTGTTTGATATCCTTGTCTATTTTTGATTTCAAGATATTAGAAAGCATTTGGGAGTTTCTCTATAGAAAACTAGAAATGTTCCCTCTACATTTTTTCTTGGAAGAGATTGGAAAGAATGGGTATTAATGCTTCTTTGAAAATTTGGCAACATTCATTTGTAATAGCCAAAAAATGGAAATAGCCTAAGTGCCCATCAACAGATGAATGAATAAAGAAGATGTGGTACATTTGCATAATGAAATACTACACAGATGTTAAAAAATAAATCCTGCCACCTGGAGGACAACATGGATGAAACTAGAGGGGATTATGCTAGGTGAAATAAGACAGGAGAAAGACAAATAACTGGATGATCTCACTCATGAAACATAATGTAAGAGGCACACCCCGTTGGCTTAATGATTAAGTCTGCTGGATGCAGTCCACATGCATCCTAAGAACAAGTTTGTGACCTGGGCCAGCAGGGAGGTAGGAAGGGAAAACCAAGATGAATAACTAAATAAATAAATGTTTCTTCCTCTTCTCTCTTTCTGCCTGCCTGTGTCTATTTGCCTTCATTTCTATCTGTACTTTTGCTTTAAAAAAACAAAAAAAGGAAGTATAATGAAACAAAGCAAAAGAACAGACTAAGCAAAAACTAACCCTTGAACACCAACAACAGAACGAGGTTACCAGAGAATGAAGTTAGGGGTTGGGAGCAAAGGTAGTGGGGGTTCAATGAATGATGGTGGAGGACTATTAGAAATTTGGTGACGGGCATGGTGTCTTATATATTTAATGAAAAGTGAACGTGCACAACTAAATTTATATTATTTTGTTAAAACAGTTTTACCACAATTAAAGAAAAATACATTGTTACATTTTTTTTTTTTAATCTGTCTGCCATGCCCAAATCCCTCATGACTATGGGCACAATGGTCAACTTTCATGGTATTAGCTAGTTGGTGCTAGTGGGATACAGCAGATCTTCTCAAATTTGTGGTTGTGCATTTTGTATTTTGACCAGTCTTGCAGTTTCCAGAGGAAACAGTGGAGAAACTTACCTTTGTTTTATCTTCTGAAGCTGGGACAGCATTTGGGACGCATCAGTCAGAAGCATTTAAAGTCATGTAATACTCTTAAGTCTAATATGGAAGAGACAGAGAATGGGGAAAGAAACAGACAAGCCAGAAGATCTGAAGAAGGTATTTGGGGAAATAAGGGCCTTGTAGGACTAACACATAAATACCAGGAAATAGGGAACAACACATATACCCAGACCTCAATGCATGCTCATGAAAGATCTGTGAGAACCCCGGGTTTAAACCTCTGGAGGACCTTTGGGCTTTGCACAAGCAATGAAGGAAGACTAATGCAGAATTGAACAGACATAGGCTGGCTAAGCAATGAAGGAATATCCTAGCTCAGAGACATTTATAAAGCTGGGAGTCTTTAATTTGTTCATTTAAAAATAATCTGTAAGATCATCTGTCAGAGATTAAAAAATAGGTGGCCTGTATATGATATATTGAAATAAAGGTTCATGATCATACGTGACAAGGAATATAGACTTTACAAAAATAATTTGGGGATGTCATTAAACAGATGACTGCTCTCAATAGCAACAACAGCAAAACCTGTGACTGGAGAAGAATCTGATTTTGAGATTTATCACATTAAGAATTTTTAGTTTTCAACAAAAATTAGGATATGCAAAAAAGGAGAAAAATGTAGTCCATTCACAGGAAAAAAATAATGACATCATTTTTGGGGTCAAATGAAACTTACTAGGCAAAGACTTTAACTCAACTATATTAAATAAACCCAAAGAGCTAAAGAAAATGTTAGACAATGAAATAAAAGAAACCAGAAGAGTATCTTACCAAATAGAGACTATCAATTAAGAGAAGCTATAAAAGCAAAAAAACAAATTAGGTGGGGGCTCAACATGGTGGAGTAGTGGTTAGGTCAATCACCTCCAAAGGCGCACAAGGCCACATGCCCCTGAATTCGAGACCTGAGTCTGGAGGGAAGCAACCCATGAACAACTAAATTAAAAGAAAATAAAATGCTGCTTCTCCTCTCTTCCAACCTGCCTACTTCTCTTCATTCCTGCCTGTCTTTCCCTTTAAAAAAAGGTGAGGGGTGGGCTACAATGTATAAAAGATGGACTCAGCATTAGAGTTCAACAGGCAGAAGACAGTCTTGGTGAATGTGAAAATAGGACATTTATATTACCAAGCTGAAAGAGCAGGAAAAAAAGAGTGAAGTGAATAGGACCTGAGGGATCTGTGGGATGCCATCAAGCATATCAACATATGTATTATGAGAGTCCTAGAAGGAGAAAGTTTTGATTCTACACATGCAAGAAAATATAACATTCAAGTAGCATTAACCAAACAAGGTTTACATCAAAACACATACAATAATAAAATGTTGAAAGCCAAAGACAGAAGAATCTTGAAAGCAACAAACAAAAGTCACTTTTTCTTGTAGAAGGGATCCTCAATAAGATTAACAGAAGGTCCCTCATTAGGAACCACAGAGGTCAGAAAGTGGTGTAGTGACATTTTATAATGTTGAAAGAAAAAAATCTAAAGCAAGAATTCTGCATATGGTACAACTGTCCTTTAGGAAAGAAGAATTAGTATATTCCCAGATAAAACCAGAGAAAGTTCCTTGCTATTTGACCTGCCAGTTTTCTCAGCACCATTTAAAAAGAATATATTTCCCCTGGTGTATATCTTTGTTCATTGGTTATAAATTGTACATACACTTGTGAACTTATTTTGGGTTGTCTATTCAATTCTACTGATCTCTGTCTCTTTACCAATATTACATTGTTTTAATTGCTATAGCCTTACAGTTTGATCCTGGAGCAGGAGGTGGTTTTGGTTATTAGGGTCTTTTGTAGTTTCATAGAAACTTTAGGATTGCTTGTATTATTTGTGTTAAAAACACCACTGAAATTTTGATAAGGATTGTATTAAATATGGAGATTGCTTTGGGTAATGTGGATATTTTAATAATATTAATTATTCCAGTCTACAAGCATATCTTTTCATTTACTTGTATCTTCAAGTTCTTTTATCAGAGTCCTATGCTTTTCAATATACAAGTCTTTTATCTCCTTGGTTAAATTTATTCCTAGGTATTTTATTCTTTTTGATGCTATTGTTAATTTCTCTTTTTGGCTTTGTTATTACTGCATAGAAATGTGAGCGATTTTTGTATATTGATTTTATTAGTTCTGTGTTTTTGAAGAGTCTTTTGAGATTTTCTTTGATACATCATCTGCAAATAGTGACTATTTTACTTCTGCCTTTCCAGTTTAGATACTTTTATTCTTGCCTAATTGCTCTTGCTAGGACTTGCAATACTATATTGAATGAAAGTAGAGAGAGTGGGCGTCTTTATCTTGTTCTGATTTTATAGGAAAAGCTTTCACCTTTTCAACAGTTGAGTATGATACTAGTTTTAGGCTTGTTATATATGGCCATTATGTTGAGGTACATTTTCTCTGTACCAATTTTCATGAGTTTTTATCATAAATGGATATTGAACTTTGTCAAGTACTTTTTTGCATCTCTTGGGATGATCATATAATTTTTATCCTTCATTTTGTTAATGTGACGTATCACATTGACTGATACATGGATTTGAAGCACCTTTGCATCTTTGAAACAAATTCCACTTGATCATGGTTCTGATAAATATATATTTATTTAATATATTATTGAATTCAGTTGGCTTTTATATTTGCTGGGGATATTAGCTTATAATTTCCTTTTCTTGTGGAGTCCTTTTCTGGTTTAGGCATCAGAATAACGTTGCCTGTGAAATGAGTCTGGAATCGTTCCTCTTTCTGTCTGTCTGTATAAATGCAATGGATTTTCATGCAATGATTTTTGTAGCCTGCCACTTTACTGTATTCGTTGATTAATTCTATTAGTTTTTTGATAGTTACAGTTTTCTACATATGTTATGTCATTTGCAGCTAGTGTCAGGTTTAATTGGTACCTCCTTTCCAATTTAGATTCCTTTTATTGCTTTTTCTTGACTAATTGCTTTGGTTAATACCTCAATCCCATGTTAAATAGCAGTGCTGAGAGTGGACAGCCTTGCCTTATTCCTAACCTTAAAGGAAATGCTTTCAGTTTTTCACCATTTACTATGATATTGGCTATGGGTGTGTCTTACGTGGCCTTCATTGATGTATGTACCTTCTACTCCCATTTTATGCAGTTCCTTTTTTTTTTTATCATAAATGGGTGTTGAATCTTTTTAGAAGTTCTCTTTGCATCCATTGATATCATGTGGTTTTTCTCCTTGCTCTTGTTGATACAGTATATTACATGAATAAATCTACATATGTTGAGCCATCTTTGCATCCTTGGGATAAATCCCACCTATCATGATGGATGATCTTTTTGATGCATTGTTGGATTTGGTTTACTAATATTTTGTTGAGAATTTTTGCATCTGTTTTTTCTCTTCGCTGGTCTGCTTGAGTGCATTCCACTGCCCTGTATTCTAACTCACTGATTCTATTGGAGGCTTCTTGTAGCCTAGTTGACCCTTCCATTGTGTTCTTTAGTTCACTTTTATGTTCTTTAGCTCCTTGAATTGTTTTGAGCTGCCTCATATCTTCTCTCTCTTTATTGTAGTTCTTTTTTGTTTCTCCCTGGTTTTTCTGATTTCAGTGAGTATTATTATTACTATTGTTTTAAAGTCTTCATCATATAGTTTGCTTAAGTCTGTTGCATTCAGATTTTCCCCTGGGTTTTTTTTTTTAGATCCATCATTTTGCATATACTACTCTGTCTTTTTGGTCTATTTGGCACTGCGTTTATTTCTATGGGTTAGGCTTCCCTGATGTAAAGGATCTGCACGAGGGCCTGTGTCAAATTGTACAGAATAATCCTGGATCTTGGTTTGAATACAGGATGTGCTTTAGTTATGTTTTATCAACACTGGTCAGATTTGTTGAAGTTTTAAGGTAAACTTTATATTGAAGCCTTCGAGTCTAGCCTACAAAGTTGTGAGGTGGTATAGGGAATGCTCAGGTTTCCCCCAGAGTCACAGATGTGAACAATAAAGCCTACAAAGAGAGACCCAAGAATTGTGCACCCACAGTCAACAAGCAAACTGCAGTTCCAACACAGCCCACAGAATGGAGATAACCAATAGCTGCTGTTACACTCTCCCTCCTGAAAGCCTCTCAGTCCTCTAGAGAAGTTGCAGTCTCAGCAGGGGGTTGCAACCAGACCTTAGGCCTGGGGATGGAATTTCAGGAGGGCTGCAGACAATGGTGCTTACTGCCAAAGTCCTTTGACTCCAGGGGCATGTTAGTTTCACCTGACTTCCCATGACCCAGAGTCTCAGAACAGAGATATGTGGCACTAAGAAGGAGGGGGTCTCTCCTACTTTTTATGGAAGCATATAATTTTGCATATATTTCTGTCTCTTTGATCTGTTTGGCATTCTGTGGAGAATTGAAATTGGTCCCAATGCCTTTCACAAATTGTGGTGGCCAAACAGATGTTTTCTTAATTGTGCTGTGTAAAGGAAGGAGCCTGAGATCTTAACTGTCTACCATCTTGGAACCAGAATATATAGCATTATCTTATGACCCATTGTATTTCTGTCATATCAGTTATAATGTCCTCTTTTTAATTTCTAATTTTACTTATTTGAGTTCTCTCTTTTCTTAATCTAAAAGTTTGTTCATTTTATTTATATAAAGAATCCTATCTGGAAAAGATCTTGTCTTCGTAGTCTCTTTATTTACTCTGTTTTTTATTCTACAAGCTTGAACTTCTTTAGTTCTTTTCTTATTCTTTGAGGTATAAGGGTAGCTTGTTTATTTGAGATATTTCTTATTTTAGGTAGGTATTTATTACTGTGCATTTGTTTCTTAGAACTTGCTGCATCCCATATGTTTTGTTATATCCTATTACTATTTTTTGTGTGTTAAGTTAGTTTTTATTTCTCTTCTGACACATTCATTAGCATGTATTCTAATCTCTACATATTTGTGAATTTCTCATTTTTATTCCTGTAATTACTTCTAGCTTTATACCATTGCGACTGGGAAGGATGCTTGATATGATTCCATTCTTGTATTTATTAAGACTTTTTTGTGGCCTAACATATGATCAGTCTTCAAGAATGTTCTATGTGTACTTGAGGAGAATGTGTATCTGTTGCTCTTAGATGGAATATTCTTTATATATCTGTTAAGTCCATCAGATGTAAGGTGTCACCTAAGGCTTATATTTCCATATTGAATTTTTGTTTGGATAATCTATCTATTGATGTTAAGTGAAGTACTAAATTCCCCTACTATAATAGTATAACTGTCTCCTCTCTCAATATGTTAATATTTGCCTCATATATTTAGGTGTTCCTATTTCAGGTGTATAAATATTAACAATTATTCTCCTGTTGAATTGACCAGTTTATCATTATGTAATATCCTTCTTTGGTTTCTTATTCCATCTTTTGCTTTAAGTATATTTTGTCTGATAATAAGGATATATATACCCCAATTTTCTTTTGGTTTCCATTTTCATAAATTTTCTTTTCCATCTCTCCTTGCTATGTGTAGGTAGCATACAGCAGAGTCTAATTATTTTTAATCCATTCACCATGCTGTCTTTATTGGAAAATTTAATCCATTACATTGAAAATAATTATTGGTAACTTTGTACTTATTGCCATTTTGTTTATTATTTTCTGGCAGTTTGTGTTTTCCTCTCTTCTGTCTTCCATTGTACCCTTCCTTTGTGGTTTGATAACTTTTTTTATAGGTATGCTTAAATTCTTTCCTAATTTTTTGTTCATCTACTATAGGTTTTTTGCTTTGTAGTTAGCATGAGACTTATATACGATAACTTATTTTCATAACAGTCTTTTCAGCTAGTAACAAATTTGAACACATTTTAATACTTTACATTTTTATTCTCCTCTCCCATGTTTTTGTCATTTATTGCATATTGAAATTTTGTGTATTCCTTAACTAATTATTATAGTTATAGGTATTTTTGCCCTTTAACTTCCATACTGGCTTTATAAGTGATTTATCTTTATATACATAGATTTCCTATATTTTCAAATTTACCAATACGATTTATACTTCCATGTTTTCTTATTTCTAATTAGCACCCTTTCTTTTCAAACTTTAGAGATTCCTTTAGTATTTTTTTTAAAGGAAAGGTACAGTCAGAAATAAGTTGAGTAGGCAGAAATAGAGAGAAGGAAGCATTTTTACTTATTTTATTTAGTTGTTCATCTTTGTTGTTACCCTTGGACCCTGAGACATGAATTCGGGTCCTTGGACTGTAGGGGGACTATGCTTGATTGGAGGTGGCAAATCAAACCCCTATTCACCAGGGCACACCCTTCACTATTTCTTGTAAGACCAGTTTAGTACTGACAAACCTTTTTAGATTTTAATTGTCTGGAAAACTCTTTATTACTCCTTCAGTTTGAATGAAATATTGCCAGGTAGCATATTAGTAGTTAGATTTTTTTTTTTTTCTTTCATCACTTTAAAGATAGCAAGTCACTCCCTTCTAGCCTTCCAAATTTCTGCTGAAATTCTGCAGGTAATCTTATGGGAGTTCCCTGCTATGTAATAATTTATTTTTCTCTTGCTCATTTAGAGTCTCTCCTTGTCTTTAACTCTTGGCATAATGTATTTTGGTTTAGGTCTCATTGTGTTCATCCCATTTACAACTCTCTACTTCCTACATGTGGATTTTTTTTCCCTTTCCCAATGTAGGGAAGTATTCTGTCATTATTTATTCAAGTCAGTTTTCTGTTCCTTTTGTTTCCTCTTTCATGGACCCCTGCAGTGTTTATGTGATCCACTTCATATTTTACCATAGTCCTTTAAGCTATCTTCATTTTATAAACTTATGTGTTTTTTTAAAAGAAAGGTACAGAGAGGAATGAAAGCAATAGACAGGCAGGAAGGAGGAGAGAGGAGAAAGAAGCACTTTATTTTCATTTAGCTGTAAATCTTGGTTGGTCTCCCAGCCCAGGACATGAACCTGGGTCTTTGGGATGTATGTGCATGATCTGCACTTTGGCTAGAGTAGTTGACCTAACCACTACTCCGCCAGGACACTCCAAAATTCTGGTTTCTTCTGGTTATTCTGAATTTGTTACATTGCCCTTCTTCAAATTCACTGATATTTTCTTTTGCTTCATCTGGCCTGCTGTTAACTTTTCTATGTATTATCCATTTATTGTATTCTTCAGTTCTATGACTTCTACTTGGTACTCACTTTCTATATTTTGTCTGCATGTTGAAGTTTTCACCCATCCTTCTCCTGAGTTCAGTGAGCATCTTCATGACGATTAATTTGAACTCTTTATCAAGTAGATTACTTATCTGTGTCATTATGATATACCCCCATCACAAGTTTTATCTTATTGTTTTATTTGGATCATATTTATTTCTTCATTTTGCTCGACTCTCTGTTTTTGTATATTAGATGAAATTATCTCTCCCAGTCTTAAAGAAGTAGCTCTTCTTGTATGTCTTTCAAACAAAAACAAACTATAGAGCAAATGGAGAAAGGATCCTAAGAAGCTGACATCTTTGAAATGGGAAAAATAAAGAATGACATCACTAAGTACAAGGAAAGACAGAGGGTTTCAAAGAGTGGAAGTTTATAGCATTAGATGTGGCCAAAAGGGCAAACTAAATGAGAAGTGATCTTTTAAGATTTTCCATTAGAAAATAGATTACTATTGCCAGAAACATTTCAGTAGACTTGGTACAAATGCAAAATGGTAGTGAATGTATGAATAAGTAGTACAATGTACTAATCCTCTGGCCTCCTCCTGATTAGATTCCACTTCCAATAACTATATATCTGTCTATATATGTATACACACACACATCCCAATAACTATCAAAGGTTCCTTAAGCTAGACACTCTTCATCCACAATAATAAACGGTTACCTTCTGATCTTCCATAGTTGAAGGAAGTTAAGTATTTTGCTATTTAATTCCTATAAATAATTGAATTACTAGTAAGCACACCAAGGAGGAGATGGGGATCTGGGGATAAACACTCATCAAACATAACATGAAAATTATGAAGTGTTTCACATTCTAATCTAACAGCCTCATATGTAGCAGTAAGTCTTGTTTGTTTTAATTTTAACCTTTTTAGCCATTTCAAAGATAAAATTTATGTAATCTGTTAATAACTATAGAAAAATATTTTGTACCACTGTATTTCATAATATAAAATACTGAACTTAGTCATTTACTCGCTTGTACTAGAATCAAAAAAACTAACGACTATATCTACATAAATCTAGCACTCAGACAAAATAAAAGTTGTTTTCCTTCCAAAAACGTGAGCCAAGTTTTATGTTCATAACACAATTTTCTCTCAGAATTTTAAACTTTCTACTAATCTAATTAAACTGCAGTTTGTTCTCATGTATTTTAGCCTAAAATTAAAAAAAGAAAATTCTCAGAATAGTATTTCAGGGAAAGAGAATATTATTGTGGAGGGAAAGTTCAGAAGTTATCTTTTAAAAACTATTTTAAAACTGTTTATATCATCATTTTACAACATCCTAGAATGTATTTTTCCAAAACTCAGCAATTGTGAGTTGTGTGATAATACAGCATTTGACTTCCCAACTTTTACCTAAGAAGTGTAAATATGTACATAAAATATACATATGGTTTATGAATTACTCCTATCCTGCTATATTCTTCATATCCTCACACTTTTTCTAACAAAACACAATAAAGTAAAAAATTATGAGTAAAATGTTTTGCAAGCTGTCATTTCCTTATATTCAGCAGCACCTCTTCTGGGTTATGCCAGTCCTTGAAATTTATCCTGAAGGTCTCTATAGATTCTATGCCTCAGCCCTTCCTAAATGCAGTCGCATTTCGTATTCAAAGATCTCCGTTGACTAATCCTTCTGTTTAAAAATATTTTTTCATCAAAACAGAAAAAACAACACAGATTAAACCACTATCTATTTTTATAGTTTTGTTCACAACTAACTTATAACATTTCTTTTCCTCTTTATAGGTACCAGAGATTTGAGAAGGCATTTCTGTTAGCTGTTGACATTGGTGCTCGCGATCTGTTTATGGTGAGTCATTCTCAGAGATGATTTTGTGCCTTCAGTTCTAAGTATGAGTAAGTTGTCAGCTTTTGTGGCCATTAAAAAGGATTAGTGTCATTTGTGCCTTAGACACACGGTAGGAAAGCATTATTCCTTCTTGGCTTGTAGCTTTGCCTCATGGAACTGGTCAATAGCCATCTAGTCTCTTTTGACTTGTTGACATTTTCCTTGCCAGAGTCCAATGGATTTTTTATGTTTTCTTAGAATTTATAATTCTTGAACTTTTCTCTTTGCGTACCTTGATGTTAGGGGATGACATCTTTCTATCTAATAAGCTTAAATGTCTTTCTAATCCATTCTTTGAAAAGCACCGCTACAGAAGCCAGGACATAGGACAAAACATGTACCATAGATTTTGAATAGCCTCAATTTATCCCTTAGATTTAGTGAGAAGTAACAAATTATGAATGTTCTCACTTGAACTTTTAAATTAATCACTGTGCAAAGTTGATCCAAGAAGTTACAAATTCACATGCACTTCAGCTCTACTATTTATTGGCCTTAGAACAGTAAAATTGACCAATTTCTCACAGATCTTTGTGCTCTATATCAGGTTCTTGTAAGATTTTTCACAAGTCACAGTGAGATTGTTGAGCAAGAGTGGAATTCCTTACCTGGTTTCCCAGCACAGTCTGCCACACAGAGATTTCACTTTTATCAGAGGAATAGTAAAGCAAAGTCTTCTTGAAAACAACAAAAACTTCTGGAAGGCTATTTACCTGACTTGTGAAATGAAGGCATTTTGTACTTTAGTTTGTTTTGATGCTTTAGATAGTAATATGAGTTCGTGACATTTGGTCAGTTGTCTTTGGGCTAAGTTAAATTCTACTTTGTGTCATTCAATTAAATTGTGCTTTCATTGATTATGAAAAAATCTTACTATTAAAAGTAAGAACCTGTTTGTCATGTGCCTATTTTTAAGTCTAATTGAGTAATATATTTATATAATAAATCCTTTCCTCAGTATATAAGTATTATTTTTACCAAAATCTATATATGCAGATATCACAATGTCAAAAATTTAATTATATCACATTTCTTCATCTTTATATATATATATATATATATATATATATATATATATATATATATATATATATATGTAGCTCCAATCGTTTTTCTGACCAAGATAAGAGCTAAAGAGATGGGTATTTAGCTATTTGGTATCTGGCAAACATGTAAAGCTCCTCCAGTATCACTCCTTTGCATTCTAGCTGTAGCAGCTCTTTCAGTTCTGTGGAATACACTGTACTTATTGCATCCAGGACATGTTAAGGCACTTGGATTTGTCTTCAATCAAATCAGCTTAGGTCCAGCAGAGCATAATGGGAAATACATAGTTTTTAAAAATGTGAATGATAACAACACAGTAAATATTCATGAGGTTCTTTTTGAGTCTTAGTAGGTAAGATGTATCTAGAAGTACTTTGTAAACTGGTTGCTATTCAGATAGGACAACTATTGTATTGCATCCAACTAAAAGCATCTTCATAATAAAAAATAGTTATTACACAAATGAAAAGCAATCTAGTGAATGAAAGTATTTGCAAACCAAAAGGAGTTAATAATAACAAAAATATATAGGGAACTTATTTAACTCAATAACAAAAAAATTTAAAAATCAAATTCAAATCAGCAAAGAAACTGAAGAGACATTTTCCCAAAGGAGACCTAACAAAATGGCCAAAAGGTGCTCAACATCACTAATGAACAGGAAAAAAGGCAAGAAATTACAAATGTTGGCAAAGGTGTGGAGAAGGAATGCTTTATTTTTTTTTCATGCCCATTTATTCAGCATGATTGGGTAACTATCATATATGCACCACACAGGAATATCAAGTTAAAAAAAACAAAAAAAACAAACTCAGAACACTGAGTATTTAAAAAGGTATTGTGACCTTAATTAAGTCCTTGATTCCGAAGTCACTTCATTAACTTTCAGTGCTTCAAAATTATGATCATCATTACTGTACAAGACTGAAGAAAAAATTTATTTGCACAATATGCGAACAATTTCCAGTATTACGTAAGAAAACCTTATGTTTAGGCATTTTTCTGTACAATTAAAAATAAAATAGATATTTATACGGTTTTTACAAATATTTCATTTCAATGAAGCTGGTACAATGTCCATTTAAAACCCATGTCGCAGGCCCCAAAGTACAAATAAAATTTAAAAAAAAAGCAGTATTCTGTTGTATACACTTCTGCATGTATAATTTTGTTAACTACTAATGAAAATCAGAACTTTCTGGGATCTTCTGACAAGATTTTCCTTTAATCTTAAATGCATTTTCTTCAGTGAAGCCACCTTTGGAGTTAGTCATTAGTCTCATCAAATCTGACAACTTGTCTCCAACCTGAAATTCCTCATGTTTTGGTCCAGACCCTCAGATTTTAAAAATAGCTTCAAGTTAAGGAAAGGTCATTTTCCATAGTTCAGTTCTCTGTAAAACTTCCATCTTCCACTGCAAGTCATAGTCCAGGAGTGAAGCCATCACATGCTAAAACTTATTAGCACTTCCATTGGTTGATCCTATTTATCACAAACCTGAAAATGCACAGTCCTGGAAAAGGTGGGCCTCTCTGTGCACACATGAAATTTTTGAAAAGGAGAGGGCAATATGAAGGGATCTGAGGTGTGATCACCAAAAATCAGCACAATGAAAAAAACTGTAATTTTAATGGGCACTAAAATTCAAATTGCCAGATATTTTAAAGAGCTAGGGTGCCAGTATTCAATTGTTTTGAACACCACATTACAAAAGAACTATTTTTAAATATAAAAAAGGATTAAGGGAAAAGAAAAAAAATAATAAAAAAGATCTAAACTGTTGAATAACCCATTTGTTCTTGATAAACTTCAATCATATTTTCTTCCTCCATTCCCAGTTTTTTTGGACAGTGATTATCAGCAATTCTCTGACCTTCAAAGAGAAACCTGAGTGAATTCATTGGAACACCCTGTCTTTGACAGTACAATTCTTTGAGTTTCTTGAGATGTGTTGTCATTTTCACTTTGAAGTGCATCTCACTGCTATCCTGTCCAATAACTTTGAGTTTAATGTATTCTCCTTCCTTTTTATCCCCCAAGTCCTCAGTTGAAGGTTTTGCCTCCTGGTCAGACATAGTAACAGTGGTTTCATTCAGGGTCTCTGCACAGCAGTGGCCTCAGGTAAGCAAAACCTCGCTCCGGGTTTACAAATTCATCTCTTTTCCTCACAACACAACACCCAAGGAACTCTTGTATACTGTTGGTATGCCTGTAAGTTGATGCAGCTTTTATGGAAAACAATATGGAGGTTCCTCAAAAAATTAAAACTAGAACTACCATATGATCCAGCAGTCCCATTACTGAATATTTTGTACTTGTGAATTAATGTCAGTTATCTTGAAGAGATAGCTATATCCTTATATCCATTGCAGTCTTATTCACAGTAGCCAAGATGTGGAAACATCTTAAATGTGCTCTTTTTAAATTGAATGTTACACATGGCATTATAAAAACTGTAATGATAATTTTAGGTTGTCTATGATGTTTTCCTCAAAAAAACTTAGTTTTGCTCCTGACAGGTAGTATAAGGATTAGCAATACCTTAATCCATTATGGGATTGAGTTTATTTGAAGCTGAGTTTCAGTCTGAGAGGCATTTATTTCTTCTTTATAATTACAGTGTCAGTATAGCATTAGGGAACTCAGGAGTCACAGTTGCAAGCGCTGTCCCATCAGGTGGGCCCTGAAGTATAAATTTGTAACATTAACCCAATTAGTCTATCTTAAAAAC
This sequence comes from Solenodon paradoxus, assembly GCA_004363575.1. Lineage (NCBI taxonomy): Eukaryota > Metazoa > Chordata > Mammalia > Eulipotyphla > Solenodontidae > Solenodon > Solenodon paradoxus. The sequence goes on from RJWH01000140.1 coordinate 666,441, forward strand.
TGTACAGTGTTCAACTTCTCAAACACTACTTTCTAAGTTTTTCAACCCCTGGCCACCAATTAAAAGTTGTCAAATTCTCTGTAAAGGAAAAGCAGCACCCACGTCAGGCTTACCTCTCTGAGATTTCGTTCTGTCTAGGATCTTGGTCCTTCGAAGGTTCAGGGTAGGGTGTTGGTTCTCCAATGTCTTCAAACAGTTTTTAAAAAGTATTTTATCCAGCTGTTCTAATTGTGATGTGCAGTGATTTTTGTTGCTGATAATCATAAAGCATTTGCCATGCCCTTGAGCAAGACTATAAATCTAAGCAGGCTTAAACACAATATCTTCTATGATCAACGTGAAGGACTTGTGCTATTAATCTTACAAGATTAAAACAATTATTCAACTTGAACTGAAAATTTATCTTATTTACTTTATTGAAAATGAGTTAAAATTTGAAAAATTAGGTTTTTCTCTTTAGTGTTTTTATTAAGTGCTAAACCATAGTACATATTAACATTTTTATAAAATTTCATTTGATTCGTTTTGGGCATAAAACGATGACATGTCATACTTAAAAGCAGAATTTATAACATTTAAGGCTCTTAGTGATTAATAGTTCTAACTAGTGGCACTCTGCAGGGAGTTACCCAAAATGGGCAAGCATCTAGCACTAAGTTTAACACTCATCCATCTTCAAAAAAAAAAATATTTACTGTAGAACCTCTGATTCCAATTATGGCAAATACGGTTATACGAGAATAATACTATTACCCAGAACAATTGCTATTTTTGCTTTAAACAATTCTCTTAAATAATGTTTAACATTACAAAGGGAGTTACCTTTTATTGATCACCTACAAAGTTTCAGAAGTTATACAGAGGCTTTTATACAAGTTACTTAATTATCATAATAATTAAAATTATATAACAGGATCAACAGTTAACATGAGTTATGACATGACTTCTCATCAAATCAACCAAGCCAGAAGATAATGGAACAATATCTTTAACAGACTGAAAAATTCAAAACTCTCAACATGAAATTTTATATCCAGTGAAAATTCTCTTATAATGAGTAAAGGTAAAATAAAGATATGTTTCAAGAAATGAAAGCTGAGACAATTCAGCACCAATTGACTTGCACTACAAGAAAAATTAAAAGTTCATCAGAACAAAAATGGTATCAGGTAAAAATGTGGATTAATAACAAAAATAACAATTATGTATTATGGTATTTATAACATGTAAGTGTGAAATGCGTGATGGTAACATTATGGAAAGGTAATATGGAATAATACTATTGTAAGTTTCCTACCTTTTACCTGAAGCTATTACAATTAATTCTAAGTAGATTGTAATAAGTTGAAATTGGACATTATAGTTAGTGCCAAGAGGATTTTTAAAATAATGATAAATAAATAGAATTAAAAGGATTTGCCATACAAAAAATAAGTATCAAAGTAGAAATGGAGAAGTATTATCAGAAATAAAGAGGAGCATGCACGGTGATAAGTGACTAAAGATATAAACAATACAAACAATAAGTACCAAAGCTGACTTCAGGACAAAGGAAATATTGCTAGAGGTGTAAAGGAGCATTCATGCATGATAAAAATTCAGAAAAAAGTTATAACAATTCTAAAAGTTAATGTACAAGATAACTGAGTTTCAAATACATGAAGTAAAAGTTGACAACCAAAAATAAATATACAAATGTAGTCATTCATAGAACAAGTAGTGAAAAATAAAATCTATAGATATAAAATATGTGATCTTATCAACCAACTTGACATAATTGACTTTTTGAAAATATATCCAATAATTTTGGAATGCATATTTTTTAAAAATACATGTGGAGTAGTCACTAAACAGACTACACGCTGGTCCAAAACAGGAGAGGAAGCATAGTTCACTTTAGAAGATTAAAATTTGAAAGAATTAAAAGAACTAAATAAAATGTAGCTGTTTTGTTTGAAGACACTGAATTGAGTGTAGACATTCACCTAACTCTCTTATGTCAGATCTCTGGAACTGATAGAACATATTTATGATACATGTGTATTTAAAATTTATAACTGGAATTCAAAACAAGAACACATACATGGTGAATCATAAGCTGTGAGGAATCTACTGAAAGCTATAAAAGAAAGTCAAATTTTGAAAAAAGGGAAGAAACTTAAGAGGAGAATACTACCCCTTTCTCTCAGATCACTTGCTTGGGGGGAACCTAGCAGCCATGGTGTGAAGGCATTTAGGCAGTTCTGAGCAGAAGTCTATGTAGTGAGGATGAAGCATCAAATACTGATGTATTTTGTGAACAGTTAGTAAGGAACGAAGGCATTCAGCCCAAAACCATGTGAATGAACCATCTTGAAAGTTTAGCTTTCAGATGACTGCAACTCTGGCCAACATCTTCACTGCAGCATCATTAGACACATGAGTCAGTCATCCAGTCAAATTTTACTGGATTCCTCATCCCCAGAAATTGTGAAATAATCAGTTTATTATTTGTATCTGCTAACTTGTTTGTTACAATTTGTTATTCAGCAATAGAAAACCAATATAAAGAGATACTTCATAATATAGTTTATAAAGCACTATTCATTTATCTACAGTGTCAAAATATTTTTTCTTATAATTGAGGAAAAATTGAAAAATCCATAATTAACATGTAGGGTTTTAATACTTCCGTCCTTAGGAAACTATACACTGAAAAGGAGGGGAAAAAGTTAGGATATTGAAGATCTGAATAACAACTATAAAACATAAACTAATAAAAATACATATGTAGTTAATAAACAGAATGTAAACTGTTCCCAAAATGACTTAAATCACAAATCATGATCATATTTAAATGACAAAGAAAATTTCAACAAATTCAAAAAGATTATTATCATAGAGAACGCACTCAGTGACTTCCATACAATAAAAATAAAATACAAAAAGATTGCCCTGCTAAAAAATAACATTAAATGCCTTAAAATTTTAAAACATCTTTACTGATCCTTGGGTAAAAGGTGATATCACAGTGGAAATTATAAACTATTTAATGATAATGAAAACATTATATATAAAGACAAGTACCTTCTAGTAAAAGCAGTAATATTCAAAAAATATTTAGCCTTATGCATTAATTAAACGAAAGATTGGACACATGCCCCCCTGTAGCTCAAGCAGGTAATGTGCAAGCTATGAAAGCCACAGACCCAGGTTTCAGACTTGGGGCTGGAAAAGAGAAAATAATCAGATTGAAAATAAAGGACCTGTGTCATGCCCTGGTGGAGTAGGGTTTGGGCGCAGTCCACATATATCCCAAGGTCCTGGGTTTACCTCCAAGACTGACTGGAACAATCAGGATGAACAACTAAGATTAAAAAAAATACAATGCTTCTTTCTCCTTGTCTCCCTGCCTGCATACACCTTTCCTTAAAAAAAGAATACAAGAAAAAAATGACCTGTGTTATAACTTTAAGAGGACAGAGAAAGGTAAATGCAAAGAACTGGAAAGCAAATTTAATGAAGAGGATAGAATTATATCAGAAGTTAAAAAGTAGAATTCCTCAATAAGACTGCATTTTAGAGGAAATCTGTAAGATGATCAAGATAGACAAAAAAAGAAGACAAAGATAATACTGGATTGAAAAAGGCATAGCTATAGGAAAAGATTTCTTTTTGTATAAAGTGCTATTTTGAAAATTTTCATCATGGGTAAAAATCAGAGAGAATAAGAGAATCACCATATACTAATCATCAACCTTCAAAAAGTATCTCTATATGACCAAATATATTACATCTGTATTTCAACCAATTTACATCCTCTTCTGCACACTTTCAAAGCATAATACTATTTTACCTGTAAATCTGTTCCCTAAAAGATGATTTTTTTCTTATTAAGGAAAATACAATAGTATTACCATATCTAAAACAGTGCACTTTATTTTCTTAAGATCATCAGATAATCTAATTGATGTTCAAATTTCCTTGATTATCTCCTTTAATATTTATTAAAAATCTAGATCTAATAGATAGGAGTCAAGATGACAACCTGATAGGACGCCTGGGGGCTACATACATAGCAGCATTGATCACCATAACAAGGATAGGTGAAGGCATCAGAGTTCAGAACTGAAGCATAGATTCAGGACTTCCAGCCTCAGGAGAGGGGGTGGAACCTGTTGAAAAACTCAGCCTCCCAGGAATTACTCTGAGGACATCAGAGAGCCCTTTCAATGGACTAGGACATGGAGTCAGGGGAGAGTGTCTTAATGCAAGGCAGAAGGAGGAACAGTGCCCCAGTGGTCTCAGCAGGAACCCACCAAAGGGAATTATACAGGGCACCACCATAACCAGAAAGCAGCTAGGGGAATTCCCCTACCCCAACCCCTCCCACCATACTGTTCTAGAGCTACAGGACTGCTCACCACAAGTCTCAACCCCCACCAACTCCAGCTTAAAGTCAGAAGAAAGTCTTCAAAGAGAAACATCCAATGCTACTCACAGTGCCACCATATTGGTGGAGGTGAAACTGTACATCAGTTGCTGATTGTGGGCCAGTGACAAGGTGGTTATCATTCAGAGATGGGACACTGGGGAAGGTTCTGTATCCCCTACACAGAATTGAACCCCCTGAACTCATTGACGCCAACAAAGGTCTACCTAAGAACGTCAGCAACTCCAACCAGTGATGTCACCACACAACTCAAGAATTCCCAGTGTATAATCCTGGACAGATTAATCAGATTGAAAATTAACAGGAAAGCAACTGCTTTAAATGACCATTTAGAACAGGTAGGTGGTCTCTTAGACATGTACCAAATACTTTATCCAACAATAACATATTTCACTTTCTTCTCAACTTTGTATGGAACATTCTCAAGAATAGATCATATGCTGTGACAAAAAACATGCCTCAGCAAATTTACTCTTGATGTTTAATTGATTTCTGCTCTAAGTTTTACTACTTCATTTCTCCTACTAGATTTTGGTTTCTTTCTCTTCTTTCTTTAGGTGAAGATTTAGGTTTTTAATTTGTGATTCTCATGTTGCCTGAAGTAGGGTTGTATTGCTATAAATTTTCCTCTTATTACTGTTTTTGCTGCATCCCACATGCTCTGATAATTTGTCTTGTTTTATTTGATTACTGGTATATTTTAATTTCTTCTTTGATTTCCTCATTGATCCACTAGTTGTTCAATAATATGATTCTTATTCTCCAGTCCCTTGCAGTTTTCACTTCCTTCTTCTTTTGATTGATGTCTAGTTTGATACCATTATCAACTGAAAACATGCTAGATGATTTCAATCTTTGTATATTTATTGAGCCTTGATATGTGTCCCAACATATGATATATCCTTGATAAATGTTCCATGAGCCGTTGAAAGTATGTGTAATATATATTGTTTTAGGGTGATATATTCTTTATTAAATCCATATTTCTAATTTTTTGTTTAAAAGTAATCTTTCTTTATGGATTTTCTGTCCAGCTGATCTCTCTTTACTGTGCATGGGGTGTTAAAGTTCCCTACTATTGGTGTGCTGCTGTCAATGTCTCCCATTAGGTTTGTTAATATTTGCTTATTTGGATGCTCCTCTTTTGGGTGCATATATACCAACTAAGTATTCTGTCTTCCTGCTGTATTGATCCCTTTATCATTTAATGACCATCTTTTCTTTTATTACCTCTTTTTGTCTGTAAGCTTATTTTTATCTGAGTTGATAATGGTGGTTTCTGCTTTACATTCACCATTGGCTTAGAGTACATTTGTTTCTAGATCTTAAGTGAATTTCTTGCAAACACTATATAGTTAGGTTTTTTAAAAAAATCTCTCTATATACTATATGCATTTTAATTGATGAATTCAGTCCTTTAACATTCAGAGTGATTATAAGTCCTACCACTTTGATTTTTGTTTTTTAAAAGTTTTTTTATATATTTCTATATTTAGATAGAAGAGCTTCTTTTAACATTTCTTGCAGGGGAGATTATGGAAGCAAATTCCTTCAGTTTTTTTTTAGGGAGGTTTTATGTATATATATATATATATATATATATATTTTTTTTTTTTTTTTTTTTGGTCAGGCAAAACCTTTATTTCTCCCTTATATTTGTGAAAGTTTTGCAGGATATGGTATTCTTGGATGAAAAATTTTTTCATGGAATATTTTGAAAACATTCCATTCTCTCCTGACCTGTTGGGGTCTGATGAGAATGATAGCCTTATTGACATACCTTTACATGTTACATGCTTTTTTTCCCTGGCCACCTTCAAGATTCTTGGGTACACTGTAATGACCTAGGGGAATACACCCTGGGACCAGTCCCATATATATCCAATGGTCCGAGATTCAAGATCTGGGGCGGAGGGATACACTCAATTTGAACTCAATAAAATTAAGTGCTTCTTCTGCCTCTCTTCCCACCAGCCTTCCTACTTGCCTGCATCTTTCCTTAAAAATAAAAAAAATTTTTTTTTTCCTTGGGCTCTTGATAGTTTTACAATTATATGCTTTTGCGTAGGTCTTTTTAAATTTAGATAACCTGGAATTCTTTTGGCTTCATTGGCTTATATGTTTCTTTCCTTGCCTGAATTTGGGAAATTTTCAGCTATTATTTCTTTGAATATGTTATCTGCTTCTTTATCTTTCTCATCACCTTTTGGGGTACCCGTTATATTTTTATGTTACCTTTCCTAATTGAGTCAGATAGCTCTTAGTGTTTCATATTTTTTTTTACATTTAATTTCTCCCTCTTCTTCTATCTGACTCCTTTCTACCTTTTTATGCTCACATCAATTATCCTTTCCTCCTTTAACTCAATTATGTTTCCTTAGCTTTCTCTGGTAGTCTTGATATACTTTACTGCATTCTTTACTTCCTGAATCTGTTAGTATTGTATTTATGTTTGCAACTAGATGATGGAGATAGTTGCATACCATTTTTGTTTTTAAAGGAATGAAGGTAAGTGGAGGCAGACAGAAAGGGAAAGAGAAAGATCTTGTTAGTCTTTCATTTTCATTGTTCCTTCTGGTCCCAGAACATGAAATGAGTTCCTTTAGATGTATGTGAACTGCATCCAATCCCAACTTCACCAAGGCGTGCCTGTTAGGTTTTTTTTTTTTGATTTTAACTTCAATTTCTGCTTCTTAGTTGCATTTTTTTAACTCATTGACTTCCTTTGTTCTTTTGTACTTCCTTGAACTGTTTTTCTGAATTTTCTTTCACCTCTGCATTTCTTTGTAACTTTGAATTCTTGTTGTTAAAAAGAAACAATCATCCATTTCTTCAAAATTGGTTTCTGATGAGGTGTCATTTTCTTGTGATGCCATATTACCTTGAGATTTTGAAAATTAGTATGCTTTTTCCCTATGGGTTGGATCCTTGTTGCTTTTTTTTTTTTTTTTTTTTTTTTTTTTTTTTTTTTTTTTTTTTTTTTTTTTTTTTTTTTTTTTTTTTTTTTTTTTTTTTTTTTTTTTTTTTTTTTTTTTTTTTTTTTTTTTTTTTTTTTTTTTTTTTTTGTCTTAATAGCAGGTGGTGCTGGGTACTGTGGATATTACTTCTACTATCACCTCCAGAAAGTCTAGTTGTGTCCTCCGATGGGAAGCAGGGAATGTCAGCCACCATCTTCCCAGAACGCCATATAAATTTTAGAATCAGCTTATCAATTTACATTTTAGACGTCTGCTCAGATTTGACTAGATTGGCATAAAATCTTTACATCAATTTGGATACAACTGATGTCTTAAAAATATTGATATCATGGATATATGGCATATTTTTACTAATATTCTTACTTTTTCTCAGCAGTATGAATACACTGCAATATAGACATGTATAACTCCTGTTCTTCCTCTTCTTTCTCCCCTTCATTTTCTAAGGAAAATGTGTACAATTGGTTTCTTTAAGGACTTTATAGAATTAATCAGAGAAGCCAGATGGTCATGGGGTTTTGCTTTGTGGAAGATATTTTTATGCTAAATTTAGTTTTGTAAATTGACATGGTTTTTCTGTTTTCTATTTCTCCTAGTATCAGTTTTAGTAACCTTTGTTTAAAAGGAATTTGCCCAGTTCATTGAAGTCCTGAAATTTATTTGCAGAAATTTGTTCCTAATACTCTTTTACTTTGACTTTAATGTATGTAGGATCTGCAGTGACTTTTTCTGTTATATCTGATTTAGTACATTTCTCTGCTTTTCTTGATTATAATTTTATTACTTTACAGATAATCAAAAAAATTTTTTTCTTTATACATTTTCTATTTCAGGGATCAGCAAAACTTTTCTGTAAAAATCCAGATAGTAAATATTTTAGGTTTTGTGTACTATATGGTCTCTGTTGTAGTTATTCAATTCTGCCATTGTAGCATGAAAACAGCATAAATAATATATGAATGAATGATGGTGGCTGTGTTCAAATAAAAACTATAGTTATTATAATTTAATTTCATATTATTTCCTTGAATGTTAATTCTGAATTTTTCCAACCACTTTAAAATGTAGAAAATCTTCTAAACTCACAGGCCACCCAGTGATGATCAGTGGGCCAAATTTGGTACTCTAGCTGTAGTTTAGAAAAATCTGCTTTATTTCATTATTTCCAACCTTATCTTAATTTCCTTTCTTACATGTATCTTTGGTATAGTTTGCTTCTTTACCTAGTTTTTTTATGTTGTAAATTTATATTATTTATTTAGACCTTTGTTATTGGTATAAGCATTTGAAGCTAGAAATTTCCCTATATATACTCAATACTTAGATAAATTATTTTCATTCAGTTCAAAATATATTCTGATTTTTCTTGTTTCTTCAATCCACAAGCTATTGAAATATGTTAATATACAAATATTTGGAGATGTTTCATAAGTCTTTCTAAATTGATTTCAAGTCTTTGTATACATCTTATGCTTTATATGATTTCAGTCTTAAAGTTTATGGAGATTTGTTTTATGGCCTGACATATATAGTCTGTCTTGTTAAATGTTCTATGAATACTTAAAAACTCAATTCTAAAAATGATAATTAGGTCTAACTAGTTTATAATAGTTTGTCTTTTATATCATAATGACTTTCCATTTTTAAAAATTGTCTTCTGTTTACAGAGCTATGTGTATTTTAGGATATTTAAATGGCACCTCAGTCTCACACTGCACCCACCAACAGAGTTCTAGTACTCTTTACCACCACATTGTTCACTATTCCCTCCCCCATCCACACCCATCTATCCCCCTGGAAGCCACAATTGAGTTGTGTCTGTTCATTTGGTTTATTTATTTACATTCTATATATGAGTATAACCATCCCACATTTCTCTATTTCTTTCTGGCTTATTACATTTAGCATGATCCCCTCCAGTTCTATACAGGTTTTACAAAGGACATGATTTCATCTTTATTAACAGTTGCATAGAATTTCATGAGTATATATACCATAATTTCTTTATTCAGTCATCTGTGGTGGGTATTTATATTATTTTTGTGTCTTGACCACTGTAAATTATGCTGCTATAAAAACAGGTTTGCATGTATTTTTTTCTGATCAGAGTTTTTGTATACTCTTGGCATATATATCTTTACGGTAGACCTGTATTTATCTTTTTGAGGACTCTCCATGTGTTTTCCAGAGAGGTTGTGCTGATTTACATCCCCCTAACAGTGCAGGGAGGGTTTCTTTTTCTCCACACCCTCCCCAAACCCTGTCTATTTTTGATACAGGACATTTTCTCTGGAGGGAGGTGATAACTCATTGTGACTTTTATTTGCATTTCTCTGGTGATGAGTGATATAGAACATTTTTTCATGTGTCTGTAGGCCATTTGTGTGTCTTCTCTAGAAAGATGTCTATTTAGCTCTTTTTTCCTGTTTTGTTTTGTTTTTTTGTATGAGTCATTTGGGGTTTTTGTGTTGTTGTTAAGATGAGCTCTTTATATAGTTTGGAGATTAAACTCTTGTCTGATGTATTTTGAGTACATTTTCCCATTCAGTGGGTTGTCTTTTTATTTTAGTGGCAGCAGCTTTTGCCACACAGAAACTTTTTTAAAAAAGGAAAGGTACAGGCAGGAATGAAGATGAGCAGGCAAGCAGGGAGAGGAAGTATTTAATTTTTTCATTTATTCATCATTGATTGCTTCCCCAACCCCAGGTCCTGATCTGGGGACCGTGGGATATATGTGGACTGCACCAGATTTTCAACCAGCTAGGTCACTAGAGTGTACTTACAGAGACTCTTTAGTTTGATGTAATCCAGATTATTTTATACTTTAGTTTCTTTTGCCAGAAGTGTCACCTTCTCAAAGATATCTTTGATGTTGAGATCATGATAGTTTTCCTACATTTTATTCTATTTTATGGTTTCAGTTTGTATGTGCAGGTCTTTGATACATTATGAATTAATTTTCTAATATGGCATTAATGAGTAATCTAGTTTCATTTTGCAGCTATCTGTCCAGTTTTTCCAGCACCATTTATGGAACATATGTTCCTTCCTCCATTGTATATAGTCTTGGCTCCTTTGTCATAGATTGTCCATATAGATGTGGTTTTATTTCTGAGCTCTCAATTTAATTCCAGTGATTGGTGTGTCTGTTTTTGTTCCAATACCATACCATTTTGATGACAATTACCTTGTAGAATAGTTCGAAGTCAAGAGTATGTGATTCCTCCACTGTTTTTTTCTGATAGCTTCAGCTATTTGAGGCCTTTTGTCCATACACACTTGAGTATTGTTATTCAATTTCCTTTTAAAATCTCCCTGAAATTTTGATGGGAAATACATTAAATATATATATATATTATTTTGGGTAGAATGGGCATTTTAATTATGCTAATTCTTCCAATCTGTGAGCAAGGACTATTCTTCCAATTCTGTGTTTTCTTCTATTTCTTTGGTTAATGACTTGTATTTTTCAATGTAGATAAGTAATTTTGTTTTATTAATTACTTAGAGAGGAGTGTTTGTCTCAAGCTATAATTGCAGATTTCACTACTTCTACTTTCAATTGTTTAAAATTTTTCATGCATTGACCATACTTAACATTATGAAATAGGCTTTGTCTAGTAACATTTCTAAGGCTTACTTGCCTTTTAATAATAGATACCTTAGCTTTCTTTTGTTCAGTGTTTGCATGTTTTTTTCTATCCTTTTATTTTAAATCTACTTCTGTATATAAAGTGGATCTCCAGTAGATAAAATGTTGATTCTTGCTTTTCCAGTGAATAGGACTTGTTTTTTTAATCGGATTCCCTGGATCATTTGCATTTAATGTAAATATTAATATATTTAAATTTATATCTATTTTTTCACATCTGCTCTTCATATTTTAATAGCCCTCTTTTCTCTTTTCATGCTTCTTTTGAATTAACTGAGGTTTTCTTGGTGTTCCAGTTTATCATTTCTTATTAGCTATACGTCTTTGTTTTTGTTTGTGTATGTGTGTTGCCCCTATGCATGTGCTTGCTTTAGGGTTTAAAGTTACATATTTTTAAGTTATGACCACCTGCTTTCAAATAATGTATCATTTCAGGTGTAACACAAGAACATCACTAAAGTTTATTTTTATCTCTCTTGCCTCCTGTGCTGTTGTTACTAGTTTTACTTCTACATCTAATACATGCCATACTCGTTTTGTGAGGAGAACATTTAAGATCTACTCTCTAAACAGCCTTCATGTAATGCTGTACATTACATCCTGCAAACATATTCATTTTGTAACTGGCATCCCCCCACCCCCGACCCATCTGGCACATTCCTCACCTTGGGTAAACACCAGGATGTTCTATGTGTTTTTTTCTTAAGTCTATATATGAGATCATTCAGTATTTATCTTTCTGACTTATTAATGTAATGCTCTTGTGATCTTACTGTAAATGATAGGATTTAATTTTAGCACTGAAAAGTTTTCTATTATGTATACATGATACATTTTATTTATCCACTTATCCTTCAGTGGGCATTTAGGTTGTTTCTATGTCTGGATTGTTATAATGCTGAGATGAACATGGGAGTAGATATATACATGCATATCTACATACAAACATATATGTACATATATAGTATTTTTAAGAGGAAAGGAGGAAGGCAGAAATGAAGACAATCAACAGGTAGGGAGAGGAGGAAGCAGCATTTATTTAGTGGTTCATTTTAGTTGTTCCCCACTTGCCCAAGCCACAAACCCAGGTCCTTGGACTATATGTTCACTGTGCCTCAGATATAGGGTTAACTCCTGAGCCACCAGGGCATGACCAAGATATATATTTTAGTCTTTTTGCCTCCTTTGGATAAATACCTATAATTGGATTTGCTGGATATGGTACTTCTATTTTTAATTTTTGAGACTCCTTCATACCATTTCTATACTGGTTGTGCTGACTTTTCCACCAGTAGTGTGCAAGAGAGCTCTTTTTCCACATCCTTGCTAATGCTTCTCTCTTGTCTTTTTGAGAGTAGTCATATTGACAAGTTTGAGGTTATATTTCAGTGTGGTTTTGATTTGGATTTCCCTAATGATTAATAATGTTTTATATCTTTTCATTGTTGTTCATTTGTCATCTTTATAAAAATATGTATTCAGATCCTCTGTCAATTTTTAATAAGATTACCTTTAGTCATTTAATATTTACTATAAAGTTTTTACTATATTTGTTCACATTATTGCAAGTTCTTAATACATCATTTCATTCAGGATCATTTTATTATAACATGATAAGGAAAAACAAATAGATTCCCAGCTGGGCCACTGTCTGTATGTGTAAAGTTTGCGCATTATCCCCATGTCTTTGTGGGTTTTCTCTGGATACTCCAGTTTCTTCCCACATCCCAAAAATGCATATTAGGGTTGTCTTATTTTGACTGTGTGTGCGTCCTGCAATGGAATGGTGTACTGTCCAAGGTTGGTTACTGCCTATGTTGCCAAGATATGCTCTGGTCATCTGTGACCCTGAACTAGAATAAGTGGGTTGGAAAATGAATGAATACAAATTATTGATAGTAGAAGGGCTTGGGTTGGGGTCTTTATTACAAAGTTTTTTTTGTTTTTTTTTTTACCAGAAATACAGGATAGGAGCATAAATCTTTATATCATTAGCCTGTGGCAAAATTGGTTTCATGAAAAGTTGTTTCACTTAAAATTGTTTTCCAAGAGCCTACAATTTAAGGGAGGACTTAATGTATTTACCATTTTTGGTGCTCTCCTAGCCATTGATTACTTAAATATACATATGGTATCTTTTCCTTTTTGACTGAATACATTTTAGATTTTGTGTGTGTGTGTGTCTTAACTTCTATCTGCTTATCTTTGAAAGGTTTTTTAAAATTTCATATCACTTTAATTTTTTACATATATTTTGGTTTGTTCAAATTATTGAACAAGTTGGATTCTTTTAACAAAGATGTTAAATTGGTGGACTGCAGTTTCAGATGTAAGTCTACTAGATACCTTTATTCCCCTGTGCATGTATCTTTCCCCCCACCTCCTTCTACTTTCAAGATTTTATTTTTGTCACTAGTTTTCAGTAAATTGTATTGTACTTTATGGTTTGTGAATGATGCGTGTATGTGTTTTAATCCTGTTTGTGATTCATAGATCTTTTTTCATTTGTAAGTTACTAGTTTTCATCTATTCGCAAAATTTTCAAAACTTGTTCAAATAGATCCCCCCTTCTTTCTTCTCCTTCTAGGTCTCCAATTACATGTTACATTACGTAAAATTATTCACTAGACACTGAATTTTTTTTTCTGTATTCTCTCTGTGTGCTTATGCTGTGCACTGGTCATTGAGTTTCTGTTCAGATTAGTCTTTTTCTTTGTATGTTTCACTTTAGATCATTTCTGTTGTTTTTAAGTTCACTGTTCTTTCATTCTTCAGTATCTAATTTTATCTTAGTCCCTTTCAGTGATTTTTTTCACTTCAGATTTTGTACTTGAAGTCTTATATTTCTGTCTTCCTATTCTGTTATTATATTTGTACTTTCCTTTAAATCTATGCACAATCTGTTTCAAAATTTTTTTTTTTGCTAATTCTGTTTTCTTTACCACTTCTGGATTTGTTCTAAGTGAACAGTTTTCCTCCTGACGAAGGTCACATTTTTGGTACTGTGCATATGTAATATCTTTATTCTAGTTTTTTATGAATTTTATGTTTTTGAATGCTGAAGTTTCTTTTATTTCTCTGAAGAGTTTAAAAGTGGTTAATTTTTTTGCACTCATCATTTTAACCACGGAATCCCTACAAGTTGACTTCTGAGTCCAATTGTGATGATCCCAATAGTACTGATAGCTTGCTTAACTTTTTGTATAACATGGTGCTTCCACTTGGAATTAACTATTAAGTTCTAATAATTAAAATTTGTTTTAGTAACAGATAGTCACTGCACTTCACAAACTGACTGCTAGGATGCTTATTTCTATTGAGTTTAATATAGTTTTCCAGGAAAAGCGTTAGAACAAAGGTAGGCCAATTCTTTTTTGTAAAGGACCAGAAAATAAATATTTTAGATTTTGTGGGTTACATAGTCTCTGTTACAACTATTCAACTTTGCCACTGTAGTTTAAAGCTAGTATGTTTTTAAAAAATGAATATGGATGTATTCTAATAAAGCTTTATTAATTTGGCCCACAGGGTTTACTTTACTGATTTCTGCTATACAATATTTATAGAAAAGCTTTCAGAATAATTCTATAAACATCATTCCTACTAGTATAATTATAAAAGCATTATAATTTGCAATTATTTTGTTCTTAGAGACTATATTACAGGGATAAAACATATCTATATTAACATATTTAAAAAACATATTTTAAAGGAAGTAACTTATGTAGGTATGTCATCAAAATTATTTAATAAATTCATTAATTTTGCTTTTTATGTTTAATTATTTTTTAATTATGTCAAACATTTCTAAACTCAGATCTTAAAAAAATAGGTCAGAACGGTCTGGCCTCAATGTTTTCTTTACATTACCCTTTAAGTTATCAGTTTTGGTCTATCCTTCATTTATAGAAAGTATATATAACTAAATATGCATGCTGATCATATGCCTGTTTTTGGAGGAAACCTGTTTAAACACATTGTTTGGCAAACTGATTATTTTTTTAACTCAGTATATACTGGGAATTGCTCCATAACAATTTATAGAAGTACTCGAAGGCTTTAAAGTTATGCAAAGAATACACGCAAATTAGTGTAATAAACATTAAAAAACAGTGAAAATGTATTTAATTTTCTGGAAAATGATATAAAGCCTATATGAAAAAGATGAATTTCAGTAGTCTAGTATCCCAAAAAGAAAACTCAAATAATAATAAAAGGTAACTCCTTAAAGGATATACTTATATTTGAGTTCTACTAAAACTAAAAAAAATACAATTTCAAAAAAATTATTTGAAAATGTTTCATTTAAGAAACATGTGGCACTTCAGTTCTTTATACAATAAGAATATAAATTCTTCCCATACATTTTTTACTTTTACATTTTTTACTTGTAACTTAGATTAAGAACATTAATATAGACATTAAAAATGATTACTAATAAAATGTATATTTATATCAATAACTTTGAGAAATTAAAGTACAAATTCTTGAAAGTTATTTTGCCCTCAACTCTAAAACTATGAAATTTCTAAAATAGTAAAATGCCACCAAAATAGTATTTTATTAATATAAAATTTATGAAAGATGTTATTTTTAAATAAGTAGAAAAATAATTATATCAACATTCACACTTTCTCTTTAATTGAAATAAAACAGCATGACTTTGAATGTTCTGGAGACAATTTTGGAGAAGGCTTTAATTTGTAAAGCTATAGGATATGAATTTATGTTTATCATTTGAACTAAGAAAAATAATAAAGCAGGGAGGGCTAGAACATGATCATCTTATATATGTCACTGCAAGTCTTTTTAAGTATTTCCATATTTCATACATGTCTTATCATTCTCCAGAAATATTATAAAAATTAGAAAGTTTAAAAGTTTAGTGTTATAATAGCTATATTTATGTCAATGACTTATAATTCAAGCATGAAAATCTGTTCAAGAATTTTTTAGTTTTTATTACTTTCCGTTGTAAATTTATATATTCATTCCAGTAGTACATTCAGAACCCATCTGTTAAAAGTAACAAGAACCCAGGTTCAGCAAGTCGTGTGTTCTAGATTTTAGATTAAATAGACTAGGGTATTATCAAATTTTAAACCTGATCATGACCAAAGACTAATCAGTTTTTATCATCTTTTGTTCAGTGCAAGTC
The DNA here is from genome assembly GCA_004363575.1 of Solenodon paradoxus. Lineage (NCBI taxonomy): Eukaryota > Metazoa > Chordata > Mammalia > Eulipotyphla > Solenodontidae > Solenodon > Solenodon paradoxus. The sequence goes on from RJWH01000140.1 coordinate 682,661, forward strand.
AATTTCACTTAACAGAGCTAAGTTATATTATTAAAAATCAATTTGGCAAACAATTTCTTATGAAATTGTCTTTGAGAATGACAGGAACTAAGTGATTCATTCTTCTAAATATTTTTCTGAAAATTTGCTTCAAAGTTAGTAGCACTTTTATAAATATAGCCATCCACCAAGTAGGTGATCCTGGTTAGATGGAAGCAAATGTTGGAATTTATCAATATGACAATTTTCAAATCAATTTGAATCTATTTTTTCTTTAGACTTGTTATATGCCATTTTAAACTTACACAGTCTCCAAAGAGACCAACTAAATAAAAAAGGACTACAACTTGCAATGTTTCCTTGTACCTATAAGGAACATGATTTTAAATAAATAAGCATTTAGTCACACAGTACACTATTATGTGCAATCTTGGTGACTTCAGGATGTCAATGGCAGATCAATGTTTTCTAGGGTCTGAAGCTTACATGATTTGAGAAATGCTTCAGAAAAAATTAAAGTGTCAAATACAAAATCAGATACTAGAAAGAACATATACAAATAAGAGGCAGTGAAACTAAAACTAAAGCTTTGTTACCTTTGTGGCAAATTCACCTTTTTTATATACCTGGCATATGGTAAATATTCCACAATTATGTATTGAGTGATTTTTATTAATATCAATTAAATTTTAAGTCAGGGTGAGAGAAAGGGTACAGCTACTCTGGTAGTGGCATCTTGTAATATTTTTCAATGTAGTATGATATAGTAGTACCTCAGCCTTGGTTAGTCTCAACCAGTTTGGATGCATTTCTGTGTGTGAGGGCTAGTAAAGTCAGAGACATAAAAATGAAATAGACAGTCTATTTGCTTTTATTTTCTTGACTCATGTAGATGACTATTTCCTAGAGGTCTATGAACATATTTCACTGTACATATCCAAAATTTAAACTAAATTCTAATACTTATACTCTTTAAAACTTAAATGAAGCCAGAAGATAAAGAATTGGAAACTGATATACTATTTGACATGTCTTGCATCAGTTCCTAAAGATTCATAACTCTATCAAACTGAGAATGATGGAATTATAAAGATATACTTCTACTGTATTTTGCTAAAGACTACATTCAGATACATGAATAGTAAGAAGTCTCAAGTATATAAACAAGTAGACTGTTTAGTGGTCCTAAACAAGAAAGATTAAGAATTATAAACCTCGTGGTACCGATATATCAAGTTAACCTGTGAAAGTTTCAAATTAATTACCCTAGCTCCCTATAAAAATTAAAAAGTAAAGGAAAATCACAGAATAAGGAAGAAATTCAGGAGGAAATGTTCCAGACATGCCCTGGTGGCTCAGGCACTAAACTGGAGGTTAGGGCATAAACTGTGTAAAGCCAAGGATCCAGGTTGGAGAACAAGGGCCAGGGAGGAACAACAAAAATGAACAAATAAAAAAAAAATGCTTCTTCCTCTTTCTTCCTTTCTATGTGTCTGCCTTCATTCCTGTCTGCCATCCTTACTCTAATAAAAAAGAAAAGGAAAATGTTCCAAATCATTTTAGACAACAGGTCTTGTAACCAACACTTATAGCACTGTTCAACATGATTTAACATTAGTAACTCAGAGAGAAAACTGTATTTTTATGGGTATTTTGTTCCCTTTGGTTTATATGCCTGTATATCACACATACATACATACATACATACATACATACATATATGTGTATACATATATATGTATATATGTATATATATATGTTTTTCCCTTCTATCTGAGTTGAAAATCTCCTAGGTCAGTGTCCACTAGTGTTTTGCCTATGTTTTCTTTTTATATTTTTGTCCTTCCTTATATTTGTCTGAAATCCATTTTGAATTATTGTGTATAGTGTTAGTGACCTAGTTTCAAACTTTTGCATGTGCCTGTCCAGTTTCTCCCAACACCATTTATTGGAGACTATCCTTGCCCCATTATAAGTCTTTGATTCCTTGGTTGAAAATCAGTTGTCCATATGTGTGGGTTTACTCCTGGGCTCTCAATTCTGTTCCATTGATCAGCATGTTTTTATTCGAGTACCATGCTAATTTATTACTTTGCAGTAGACCCTGAAGTCATGGAGCTTGACACCCCCACCACCCTCACTTTTGTTCTTTTTCCTCAGGATTGTTTTTGCTAACCTGGGTCTCTTGTAGCTCCAAATACATTTCATGATTATTGAAATTCTATTTCTCTGAAGAATGTCTTTGGGATTTTGATGGGGATAGCATTAAATCTGTATCTTGCTTTAGGTAACATGGCCATTACAACTATCTTAATTCTTCCAATCCATGAGCACAGAATGTCTACCCACTTCTTTGTGTCATCATCTATTTCTTTGAATAATCTCTTAAGAGTTTTCAGAGTAGAGATCTTTCACTTCTTTACATTTACTCCAAAGTATTTCATACTTTTTGATGCAATCATAAATGGGATTGTTTTCCTGAGTTCTCTTTCTGCAATTTTTTAACTGCATATAGAAATGCAATAGATTTGTTAATAATTTGAAGCCTGCCACTTTCCTGTTTATTATTTCTAGCAGCTTTTTACTTGAGTCTTTGGGGTTCTCTCTATACATTTTTTTTAGTGTTATAATAGCTATATTTATGTCAATGACTTGTAATTCAAGCATGAAAATCTATTCAATAATTTTTTGGTTTTATTACTTTCATTTATTCTTTCCCATTGTGAAAACTTTTTGTATCTTTTTTTTTTTTTTTGTCTGACTGCACTGGCCAGGACTTGCAACATTTTATTAAATAGTAGTGGTGAGAGTAAGCATCCTTGCCTTGTTTCTGATCTTAGAGGAAAGCTTTCAGTTTTTTCCAGTGGGTATGATGTTGGCTGTCAGGCTGTCATGTATAGATTTTATTATGTTGAGTACATTCCATTCATACCGATTTTTGGAGTTTGTTTGTTTTTTTTTTTTTTTAGTATAAAGGGTATTAAATCTTCTCAAATGCTTTTTCTACATCTATTGAAATGATTATATGGTTTTGTCCTTATGTTGACATAGTGTACCATATTTACTGATTTGAGATATCTTCAATTTTTTTGGAACAGGTTAAGAAGAATTGGTATTCTTTTTGAATATTTGCTAGAATTCACCAGTGAAAGCATGTGGTCCCAGGCTTTTGTTTTGGGGGAGATTTTTAATTATTTTCAATTTTCTCGCCTGTTACTAACCTGTTCATGATTTCTGTTTCTGCCTATTTTAGTCATAATTTGTTATATGTTTCCAAGATTTTGTTCATTTCTTTTAGGTTATCCATTTTGTTGCCATACAACTGTACTTAGAATTCTCTTATGATCGTCTGTATTTCTTCTGTATCTATTGTGATTGCTCTTCTTTCATTCCTGATTAACTATATTTATGTTTAAGTATGGCAAGTGGCTTGTCTAGCTTTTAAAAATAACACTTGGTTTCATTGGTTTTTTAAGTAGTCCTTTTGATGTCTATTTCATTGATTTCTATTCTATGTTTTATTATTTCCTTCTTTCTACTAGATTTTGGTTTCTTTTTGTCTTTTTTTTTTTTGAGTCCCTTTAGGTGAAGGACTGCCTCCCATATATTCTGATAGTTTATTTTCATTTTTCTCCAGGTTTAAAAGTTTTTCTCCTTTTATTTCCTCATTGACCCAATAGTTTTTCAATAGCATGTTGTTTATTCTCCACTACATTGCAGTTTTTACCTCCTTACTATTTTGGTTGATCTCCAGTTTGATGCCACTATGATCTAAAAAGATGTTAGATATGATTTGTCTTCGTAAATTTATTGAGACTTGATTTGTGTCTCAACACATGATCTATCCTTGGGAATGTTCTTTGGGCATATGGGCACTTGAAAAGAATGGGTAATCTATTGTTTTAAGATATAATACTATATATACATATACATGTATATATTATATATATAAAATTATCTTTTCTAACTTTTTAAAGCTTTTTATTGATTTGCTGTCTGACTGTTCTTTTACTGAGAGTGGAGCATTAAATTTCCCTACTATTATTGTGTTGCTTTCTGTGTCTCTTTAGATTTGTTCATATTTGCTTGAAATATTTGGGTGTTCCTTCACTGGGTACATATATATTAATAACTGTTATATCTTCTTGTATTATTCTATCATTATATAATAATAATCTTTATCTTTTGTTGCCTCTTTTTTTGGAAGTCTGTTTTACCTGAGATGAGTATAGAAGTTCCTGCTTTTTAAAATTTATCATTGGCTTGGAGTACCTTTCTCCATTCCTTCACTTTAAGTCTATTTGTCACTACCTCTTCAGTGAGTTTCTTGCAAACAGTATGTGGTTGGCTTTTGTTTCTTAATCCACTAGCCCTTTTGTGTCTTTTAATTGATTAATTCAGTCCATTTACATTCAGATTGATTTTTAAGGACTTGCTACTTCCATTTTGATTTTTGTTTTCTAGTTTTATCTATTTTATTACCTTGTTTACTTTTTTGTAAAGTTTTTTCTCTTTGACTTAGATGGGGCGGGCACTCTTGTAATAATTCTTTTAGAGGCGGTTTTGTGGCAGCAAATTCCTTCAGCTTTTGTCAGGAAAAACCTTTATTTCTCCCTTGAACTATATATAGTATTCTTGGGTGGCAGTTTTTATACTGTAGCATTTTGAAAACATTATTTCATTCTCTACTGGGCTTTAGAATTTCTGCAGGTAAGTCTGACAATAGCCTGATGTGAGTACCTTTGCATGTTAGTTGCTTTTTTTCCTGACCACCTTTAGAATTGTCTTGTGCTTTTTATAGTTTCACGATTATGTCTTGGTTTAAGTCTCTTTACATCTAGATAACTAGTTCTCTTGGCTTTATTGACTTGTATTTCATTCCTTCCCCTAGTTTGGGAAGTTTTCAGAAATGATTTAAATGTGTTCTTTGTCCTCTTCACCTTCTGGGATGCCCCGTATTTTTATCTTTCCTAATGGAGCCAGAAAGTTCTTTGAGTGTTTCCCCCCACCACCCTAACTTTTAATGTATTTCTCTTCTTCCACCTGGTTCCTTTCTAAATTTCTATTCTTTATATCACTAATCCTTGTCTCTGTTTCGTCAGTTGTTTCCACAGTTTCCTTTGGTACTCTTTATCTTATTTATTGCATTCTTTACTTCCTGAATCTGTTTTTTAATAAAGCTTCAATTTCCATCTTCTCTTTAATTGTAATTTTGAACTCACTGCTTTTCTGAATTTTCTCTGAAATTCTTTGTATACAACTTTGAATTCTTCATGTTAAAAAGAACCAATTGTTCATGTCCTCCAAATTGGTTCCTGATGAGCTTTCATTTTCTTGTGTTGTCATAATAACTTGCTATTTTAAATTCTATTGTGTCCCCCACCCCCACCCCATCTATCAGTCCTTTTTACTGAGTGCTTTTTTTTTTTTCTGTCTTTTTTGCCAGGAGGCATTCTGGTTTGGTTTTATATTTTTGGCCCTTGCATGCTTCAGTCATGTATTTCTTGCAGTTGGAGTGGATGGCCACTGTAGGGGAGGGGCATGCTGGTGGTGTGGTAGGTGTGGGGGAGCCCATTCCTACAGGTATTATCTTGGCTAGTTCTCCTCTAAGAGTTTCCAAAACTGGGTCCATCAGTCCACAGACTGCACACTGGAGCTCCTCTCCACTGGCGCCTGGGTGACAAGGCGTGAGGCAGGGAACAGTGCTGTTCTTTCTACTGTACTCTGCCGTGCTTCCAGTCTTGTGTCGAGGTTGGAGACCTTAGCCAGACTGCTGCTGTTTGACCTTTTTCAAGCCAAGAGTCCATGTCACCAGCAATTTTCCCTCCTGCTTCCCTGGGCCTTGCCTGGGTCTTGCCACCTTCCTAAGGATCTACTAGGAAAATATGGTGATACTTGGAGAGACAGGCCACATGATTATTGCAACTGATATACATGTAAATTGCTTCTAATTTTTCATTGTTACAAGCAATGCTATCATTACCGATTCTGAACATTCCCAGTCACATAATTTCCTTAAGATTATCTAAAATTATATGCATGCAAATTTTAAATTATGATATGTTGTTAAAGTATGTAATCAACAAATTTGTTTTATAAAGGACTAGAGAGCAAATATTATAGGCTTGTAGATCAAGAGGCAAATTTGAGTTTTTTTTTTTTAAAGGAAAGGTACAGGTAGGAATGAAGGTAAGCAGAGGCAGACATGCAGGAAGATAGAAGAGGAAGAAGCACATTATTATTTTTTTTTAGTTGTCCATCTTGGTTGTTCCTACTGGTATCAGGACATGAAACTGGGACCTTGGGATGTATATGAACTGTGCCCAACCCCTACTCCATCACAACATGCCAAATTTGAACTTATTATAGATATTTTATATAATGGGAAAAACACATTTCTATAAAACTTTGATGAAATTAAAAACAATAATTGAACATAATTTTTGTAATTTGGATCTACAAATGTGAATAATGGAATTTTTTGAGGGGATTGCAAGTCAGTTAGGGTTAAAAGTTAATGTTCCATATCTGCAAAATCTATATTGCAAATGTTCACCTGTTAATGCTGATCTTGACAAAATTTTACATATATAACCTTTGCAAATTTCTTTTCTCAGATAATAAGGACTGCCAGAGACTGACACAGTCTGTGAACATATGATTTTAATAAAATGTATTCACCAATGGGAATGTTTTGAATTTCATTACCTAAAAGATTAAATACCTTTTAGTATGTCATACATTATAAATAAATCACTAATTAAAATTCCTCAACTGCACAGATTTTGGAATATGAGACTTTCCTTTGAACTTGAATCAAACTCTGAAAAACACTGCTGTGATTGAAATCAGGAAAAAATGTTGGGAATCTGTGAAGGAATAAAGAACTCACTTCTTTTTTCACTTTCTGATAGTACAGGAAGCGTGTAACACAGCCTGACATTATTTGCAATTCAAACAATGATAGTTCTCATTGAAATGACTTTATTACAATATAAATTTTACATGTAAGTACTGTTTCTCTGTGTATTTTTTTGCTGAAACATTTTCAGTTACACAGCATTATCAAATTCAAAGTTATTCAAAGTTCAATAAGAGTAGCTGTGCATAGTTCTTCCAGCTATTTAAAAATCTTAACATCATTCTTGACTCAAGGAGTTTTTCTGAAAGTCAGGCTATATTTGACACAGAGACCATAATTTATCAATCCCTTATCTATAATCTTACATTTCTGTAAATCTATGTACCATTTCCTCCCAAAAATTACACTAATAATTCACTTTAAAAATATGATTTTTGAATTTGTTTTTATTTTCATTTATTTAAATATTAAAGATCTTTTCATGATCCTTGGTCATTTATATTTGTCTTTTTTAAGAAGAAGGCAGGCAGGCAATAGGCAGCAGCAGGCAGGAAGAGAGAGAAAGAAGCATTTTTTCAGTTGTTCCCTGCACCCCCTACCCCCATACATGGACTGTATATGTATATCACTCCTCAGAACAGGCTTAACACCTAAGCCACTAAAGTGTGCCTTTTTTTAAAAAGAGAAAGGAGGAAAAAGCATTTAATGAATAATAGTTATTATTTAGCTGTTCATTGTTTTTTTCACTCTAGACCTGGGTCTCTAGCCAGAGTCCTTAGGCTTTGTGGTCTGCACTCTGGTGTCTTAGCTGCCTGAGCCACAAGGGCACACCCCTGATCATTGATATTTTTTCTCTGGCTGTTAATATTTTTACATTTATTTTACGTTATTATTATTTTACATTTATTGCAATAAAATTTTCATTCAAAAAGTTAGCAAAAAGTTCTAAGTCCTTTTTAGTGACTTTACTTACCTTGATTAGTGTTATTTTCACTTCTTTTGCTCACACATCCAACATTCCTTTCATATTGAAAGACCTGCTATTACCTGACGAAACTGTTACTAAGCTTCTCTATATGTACCAGATACCACTCATTTTCTGTTGGCCTTTACTACATTTTCCCTCCTATTGTAACTTATTATGCTTAGACTCAAATCCAAGATCAGCTGCTGTTTGACTTCATAGCACTCAGCAAATATCTGTCACAAAATCTATCACATTGTTATGTAATTAACTTGATTTACAGTGGTTTGTCTCCCCACTGTGCTCCAGGCTTCTTAAGACATGGTATTGTAAGTGATCTCTATACTCCAGAACTGTGCCCATCACTTATTAAGCACTGATTATTTGTTGAGTAAATGAATAATAAAAAATAAATAGTAATACAATTCAATATAATAGTAATATGCAAAATAGTAATAAGATTAACAAAGTAATTATCATATGCATAAATAACATAAAATATGCATAGAATTCCTTATAAAATGCTTAGAGTAATAAACTATATAATTGAATTTTGAAAATCCTATCAGATATTAAAATTCACAAAAATACATGCAATTAAATTTTTATTCCCTGAGAAAGAGTATTTCAAGGATTTGATTAAAATTTTGTATTTTTCCTGAAAGCCCTAAAATAATTTAGATCCATTAGTTTTAGCTATGATCTTTAATTCAAGAAAATTTGCTTATCCTGGAAAAGAAAACAAAATTAAAACACAATATATTCATCGCATGTTTGTTTTGTAATCTGAACAATAAGTTTCTTTCTTTCAAATTCTCCTTTGTAACTTGACCAAGATTCATTTTGGATTAATCTTTTATTTTGCTTTATTTCCACAGGATATCCATTATCTTGCTGTAGATAAGGGTGAATTGGTACTAGCTGAAGTGGCAAGAAAAAGAGCTAGCGACATTGATGCAGAATCAATAACCTCTGCAGTTGGTAAGAATTAATGCTGTGTTTTTTAAATGCTTTTTTGTTTTAATCAATACTTATTCAGTATCATTTATATTTATATTTGGAGAGTATGGTTAGTTAATTTGAATTACTCTCTTTGTGAAGACTGTCTTTATAAAAGAATTAAGCCTAAGTAAACAGTACAGTAATGATATTTAAGTTGAAACTGATAACTAGTGAATGTGCTATAATCATTTATTAAATAGTAAAAAGGACATTTTTCTTTTCATAAGATGTTGATGAAAGTGTTTATTGTCATCAGCGTGGTTATTAAAATTAACCATCACAGGTTTTATAATCCTTTATATAAATATATACACACATTATATATACATATAAACACTTTGTATCTCAAAAGAATTTTCTCTATATCAGAGTACTTTACATGGAATTTTAGGTGTGATGGGTGAGCAAGTTTACAGTGTAGTTTTCCAAAGAAGACAAATCAGAAGCTTAAATTAAATATAATGGTTCATTTAAATACAATTTAGAAAAATGATGACTTTTTTCCAAAAAACTTTATCTCTGAACATCCCTTCTTATTCTATCTAACTAGTACCTCTTCCTGAATTAGGTAAATACCCTCAGAATTATAGAATTCATTGCTTTCTGAACTCCTATGAAATAAGTTTTAATAAAATTTCTACTTTGTAAGTTGTTTAAACTATTACAAAAAGTTTTTCCATTGATACATCAGCTTATGCTTCACTTTTATGATACTATTTACAGTCAAAGCAACCCACTGTCAACTTCTCCTTAACATCACCACCAGACATCCCAGTCTTCAAGTGGGTACTGAAGGATTCAAAGCCATACCACCACAGTAGTGCTGAAACTGAATATCAGAGCTGATAATTACAAGACTCTATTCCCCTTCCCCAACCCTGAAAGATTTCCAAATTGATACATAGACTACTTTCAAATATCTGTTCTGATAAGGAAAAATCACTATTAATAAAATATTAGATAAGAATAACTTTAACTGACTTATCCCTACATCTTGTTTCTAAAGATTATATTAGATTCAGATATGCACATAATGATTCAGGATATGTATATATTGTGAAATGATCATCACAGTAAGTCTGCTTGTTATCATTATAAATATTTAACAATTTTTCTTCTTGTGAAGATAGCTCTTGATATATTCTCTTGGCACCCTTCAAATATAAAACAAGGTGTTGTTAACTATAGCCATTGTACTATATATCCCCAGGAGTTAGTGATTTTATAACGAAGTTTTGCCCCTGATCACATTCACCAGTTTCACCCACTCTGTACCTCCTGCCTCCGGTAACCACCAATCTATTCTGTTCTTATGGTTTTTGTTTTGGTTTTAATATTCCACATATCACTGAGACGATAGTCTTTCTTTGCCTACTCTACCTTACCCAGTGCAATGCCCTCAAGAACTGTCTATGCAGTAATGATTGGCATAAGTTCCTTCATTTTTATGGTTGAAAAATCCACTGTACATATACATCAAATTTTCTTTATTCATCCATCAATTGATGTATAATTGTTTCTGTGTCTTGACTAAATAATGCTCAAGTGACCTAGGGACACATACATATTTTTGTTAGTGTCTTCATTTCCTGTAGATAAATAGTCATGAATCGCTGAATAATGTGTTGGTCAATGACTTACCACATATACAATGATGGTCCCAAAAGGATATACCAGATGACTAGGTGTGTGATAATCTGTACCACCTAAGTTTGTGTATTTATACTGTATGATATTCACACAATAACAAAACTGCTTAACAATGCATTTCTCAGAACATATCCCCATTGTTCATGTATGACTTTTCCCAGAGCTATAACTGCCAGATAATAAGGCAATTTAAGTTTTTGAGGACATTCCATATTCTATTTCTCCATCATAACTGTACCAATTCATAGTCCCAGCATCAGAATACAAGGGTTCACCTTACTCCACATGCTTGCCAACAGTGCTATTGCTTGTCATTTTTATAATAACCGTTCTAACAGATATGAAGTGATCTTATGGTTTAGATTTGCATTTATCTGCCGAATAGTGATGCTGAACACCTTTTTATATATCTCTTGCCCACTTATATGTGTACTTGGGATAAATGTTGATTCAGAGCCTCTGATTATTTTTAATTAGGCTTTTTTCTATTGAGTTGTGTGAGTTTTGATATATTTTGGATATTAACCCCTTACCAGATACATAATGTACAACTATTTTCTTCTACTCAATAGGTTGCCTTTTTGTTTTGTTGATAGTTGCTTATGCTGTACAAGTTCTTAGTTTGATGTAGTTATACTTGTTTATCTTTTGTTTCCTATGCTTTTGGAGTCTGATCCAAAAAATCATCACCAAGACCAGTGTCAAAGAACTTAAAGTTCTTATTTTCCTCTACAAATTTTGTTGTTTCAAGTTTTACTAAGCTCAAGTCTTCAATCTATTTTAGTTAATTTTTTGTGTGGTGTAAGATACTGATCCAGTTTAATTCTTTTGTACCATTTATTGAAGATTTCTCCATTTTTATATTCTTGGTTCCTTGGTCGTAAATTAACTACATACATAAGGGTTTATTTCAGGGTTCTTTTGTCTTTCCAGTGAACTCTTTTTTTGCCAAAACCATACTTTTTTGATTGCTATAACTTTGTCGATTACTTAAAACCAGTGATCTTTATGCCTCCAACTGTAGTCTCTTTTTAACTATCCTTTGGCTATTCAGGGTCTTCTGTGATTCCACAGAAATTTTAGATTCTTTGTGGAGAATGCCATGAAATTTGATAGGGGCTATATTGAATGTATAGAATACTTTGGGTAGTATGGACATTTTTTCAATAATCTTCCAATCCATGAACACAGAATAACTTTTCACGTATTTGTATTTTCTTCAGTTCTTTCATCGATGTCTTATAGTGTTCAGTGCACCAGTCTTCAATTCTTGGTTACATTTATCTCCCTAGGTGTTTTATTCTCTCCAATGTAATTATAAGATTGTTTTCTTTTAATTTCTCCTTTTCAAAGTTCATTATTAATATATATAAGTGGAACATATTTTGTATATTAATTTTGTATCCTATAACTTTGTTGAATTATTTTAGTAATTCTAATGGGTTTTTTTTTCGGGGGGGAGACTTTAAAGCTTTCTGTGTATGTCACCTGCAAATAGACATAGTTTTACTTTTCTGATTTTGAAGCCTTTTCTTTTTCATGTCTAATTGCTCTGGCTATAACTTTTAATCCTTTGTTGAATAAAAGTGGCTAGAGTGTGCACCCTTGTCTTGTTCCAGGTCTTAGAAAGCTTGCATCTTTTTACAGTAATATGATTTAACTGTGGGCTTATCATATGCAGCCTTAATTTTATAGAAGAATGTTACTTCTATATACAATTTGTTGAGAGTTTTTCTCAAAAATGGATGTTGAATTTTGTCAAATGCCTTTTCTGTATCTATTGGGATGATCACATGATTTTCATACTTTATTTTGTTAATGCCACATGATTGATTTGTGGTTATTAAATAATCTTATATACAGGAATAAATACCACTTAATTATGGTTCAAGATCTTTTTCATGTATTGTTGAATTTGATTGGCTAATGTTCTACTGAGGATTTCCTTAGATGTACCTTAAATTTCCTTTTTCTGATTGTATATATAACCATATTTCTTAATTTCACATTCTGTTTTTTTATATATATGGTCATTTCCCAACTATATTGATCTTGTTTCCAATGATAGTGCTAAATTTAATGTTAATTGCTTAGATTATTTTAGACACTCTAATCCTAATCATATCATATGCAAATAATTCCTCCCTTTCAAATGTTTATTTCTTATATACTCCTTTCTCTACTGTATTGGCTATAAACCAGTAAAATTTTAAATCAGAATTAACTGCAATAATTATTTTCTGCTTTATCATAAGGAAATATTTCAACAATTCATCAGTTAGATGAAGTTCCCCACCACAGGTCATTTTTCTTTTTAAAACTGTTAATGATTTTAAGAACGTTCCCTTCAATATCTAGCTTAAGAGTTTCTATATGAATAGGTTTTGAATTTTTTAAGCCCTTCCGGATCTATTAAGGTGATATGATTTTTTCCTTCTCTGTGTTAACAGTACAGTAAATTGTATTTATTGATTTTCAAATGTTAAAGTATACTTTGCATTCCTGGAATGAACATTTCTTGTTTGGTATATTTTTACATATTTGTTAGATTTTACTTTCTGTTATTTAAAAATTTTGGCATTAATGATCATGAAGGGGGCTTGGTCTGTAGCTTTCCTTGAATTTTCCTGTCAGTTCTTGGTACTGAGGTCATATAAATCTCATGCCTAAATGTTAAATTCCTGAAATAATGTATTTGAACATGTAATAGTACTTTACAGCAATGACTATTATTGCACATGTAACATGGTTCCTTCAACTTAAAATGTTACATGAATTGGCTCACACTGGTGGCTCAGACATAAAGTCTGCAGCATTATCCATATAAAGCCCAAGGACCCAGATTCGAGACCTGGGGCAGTGAGTGGGTGGACAACCAAAATGATTTAAAAAAATGTTCCTCCTCCTCTTACTTCCTGCCTACCTGGTGATTTGCCTTCATTTCTACATGCTTCCTTCATCCTTAAAAAAAAGTTGCAAGAATTTTGACCACATCAATATCAATATCCTGATTGTGATATTTTACTAAACTTTGGGAAGACATTACCCTTCTTTATATGAAATTGGTAAACCAAACATGGGATCTCTGTTATTTAAATGCACATAAATCTATAACTATCTGACAATTTTAAAAATTTACATTAATGTAGTCTTAAGACCTATTATATATATATATATGTATATATATATTCATTGGGTCCATAAAAGTTACCTATGGAGTATAAACTAGTTATATGGAGTTTTTGAGAGGCTTTTCTTTTTATACACAGTGGAATGGATAGGCAGTGGAAATGCTCCAAAAGTAAAAATAAAAAATGAAAACCACTACTTTAGAATAATCAATTTTCTATTCCTCCAACACCTAGACGCGTTCCTCAAAGCAATAGTGCCATTAGATACTCTAAAAAAGAAAAGGTATATGACCAGATATTTACAGGAAACTTTTAATACTAATTCATCTTTAGAAAAAGTTTAGATATAATTGAAATGTTCTCAGAAATCTCAAGGTAAACTCAGTTTATCTCAGCATGTACAAAATTCTGTCCTTTATTTTTTTGTAATTGTATTGGAAGAAACATTGCAGCACAGCATTATATAGGTTTGAAGTGTGCATCATCGATAATCAATACTCATATATATCAAGTTCACCACCAAGAGGTTAATTCTATCTTTTGCCATATTGACCCCTTTTACCCAATTTTTCCATTACCCTTATCACCCCTTCCCTTCTGGTAACTACTCATTTTATTATATAAATTAAAAGTCTATTTGTTTGATATGGTTAATTTGTGTCTGGTTTCTGTATATATCATGTACGAGTGAAATCAAGCAATGTTTGTCCTACTTCTGACTGATCTCACTAAACATAATTCCCTCTAGGTCCATCTGTGTTGTTGAAAATGGCAGGATTTCATCTTTTTTTTATAGCGAGTAGTAGTCTATTGTGTATGTATGGGTATCACATCTAATTTATCCAGTCATCTATTGATGGACAGCTAGAATGTTTCTAGCATTTGGTTACTGTAAATGCTGCAGTGAATATGGGGGTACATAGTTCTCTTCAACTTAGTGTTTTTATGGTTTCTCAATAAATACCGAGAGGTAAGATAATGGGATCATATGAATTCTCAATTTTTCCATTATCAGGGTTTTGAGGATCTTTATGCTGATTTCCATAATGGTTGTAACATTTTACACTGTCTTTTGCACCAACAGTTTATTAATGGTTCTGAGTCCTTGCCAACTCTGTCTTCTTTGGAGAAATATTTAAATTTTCTGCCTATTGTTAATTGGGTTGTTTGTTTTTTCTGTTGTAGTGTTTTATGAATCATTTATACATTTTGGATATTGATCCCTTGTGGGGTGTATGATGTGCAATAAATTCTCCCATTCAATAGGATATCTTTTTGTTTTGAGGCTAACTTCACAGTGCAGAAAGTTTTTAGTTTGATGTAGTAACATGTTTATTTTGGCTTTTATTTCTCTGGACATTTAAGTAGAATTTTCAAAGTTATCTCTTAGGTTAATGTCAAGGAGCATATTGCCTATGTTTTCTTTTATGTATTTTATGGTTTCAGATCTTACATTAAAGGCTTTCACTCATTTTGAATTTTTGTGTTTGGAGTTAGATAGTAGGTCTAGTTTTATCCTTTTACATTTGGCTGTCCAATTTTCCCAATGTTATTTGTTGAACTTTCCTTGCTCAATTTATGTTTTAGGGTCCTTTGTTGTAAAATAGTTGCCCATATATGTGTGGGTTTATTTCCAGACTTTTAATTCTGTTCCATTAATCTTTGTTCTTATATTACTACCATGCTGATTTGATTTCTATTTCTTTGAGATTTTAAGTCAGTGAGCATGACACCTCCATTTTTGTTCTTTTTCTCAGTATTTTTTTTTAATTTGAGGCATCTTGTATTTTCTAAATGATTTCATGATATTTTGTTCTATTTCTGTGAGGAATGTCTATTTTTTAATTTGAGGCATCTTGTATTTTCTAAATGATTTCATGATATTTTGTTCTATTTCTGTGAGGAATTTTGATGGGGATTATATTAAATTTTTATATTACTATAGGTAATATGGCCATTTTAATAATGTTAACTTCTAAACCGTGAGCATGGAACTATCCTTCCATTTCTTGTGTCTTCTATTTCTTCTTAAATGTCTCGTAGTTTTCAGAGTACAAGTCCTTCATTCTTTGCTCTATTCCAAAGTATTTTTTTTTATTGCAACTGGAATTATTTTCCTGAGATCACTTCATGTTAATTCATTATTTGTTGATATAAACACAATAGTTTGTTACTTTTGTACCTACCACTTTACTGTATGATTTCTCACAAATTTTTTACTGGAGTCTTTGGGGTTCTCTATATGTCAGCAGCAAGTAATGTTAGTTTCACTTCTTCCTTTACCATTTGAGTGCCTTTTAAGCCTTTTTATTGTCTAATTGTGCAAGCGAAAGACATTGAACACTAGATTAATAGCAGTGAGAAGTGGACTTTCTTGCCTTGTTCGTGATCTCAGAGGAAAAGCTATCAGTTTTTCCTGAGTATGATACTGGCTATGAATTTGTCATACACAGCCTTTATTTTGGGGTACAGTCTGTCCATACTAATTTTTGGAGGGTTTTTAACATAAAAATGTTGAATCTTATTCTAAGATTTTTTTCTGCATCTATTGAGATCATGCAATTTTTATCCTTCCTTTTTTGATATGGTGTACCACATTTACTAATTTGCATATATTAAATCATCCTTGCATCCCAACAATAAATGCCACCTGATTGTGGTATATTATTCTTTTAATGAGCCTTTAAACTTTGGTTTACTCATATTTTGTTGACTATTTTCATCAATATTTATCAGATGAATTGGTCTGTAACTTCATTTTATGGTTATGTCCTTGTCTAGTTTTAGAATCAAGGTAATGTCAGTTTCATATAAAGTGTCTGGAAGTTTGCTTTCTCTTTCAGCCTTCTTGGAAAATATTAAGGATTGGTAGTAATTGTTCTATGAATAAAATTCACTAGTAAAACCATTTTATCCTAGGCTTTCATTTTTGGGGAGATTTTTGATTGCTGCTTCAATTGCCTTACTCTTGTGATCAGTCTTTACAGATTATTTCTTGATTTAGTCTTGGAATGTTATGTTTTTCATTTTTTTAAATTTCTTCTAGATTATTTAGTGTGTTGCCATCTGCCAGTCTGTTCATAATAGTCTTATGAGCCTTTGTATTTCTGTAATAACTGTTGTAACTTCTCTTTAATTCTGGTTTTATTTGTTTTTGTCTTTCTTCTCTTTGTGAGTCTTGTGTGGCTGTGTTTATTTTTTTCAGAGAACCAGCTCTTGATTTCACTGATTCTTTAATTATTTTCAAATTCTATTTCATTCAATTCTGTTGTAATTTTTATTATTCCTTCTACTGAATTTTTTTTACTTCTTTTAGATGTATGCTTTTTTGGTAGCATACAATTTACTCTTCACACATTTACAGTTTTGCCTTTCTCCTCTTTTGCTTAATCTCTAGTTTTATGCCACAGTGATCTGAAAAGATGCTTTATATGCTTTCAGTCTTCATAAACTTACTAAGATTTGTTTTGTGTTTCAAAATATGGTCTAACCTTGAAAATGTTTCAGGAACACCTGAAAAGAATGTGCGATCTATTGTTTGGGGGTTAAATAGAAATAATCTGTAGATATCTATTAATTCCAATTTATCTAATCTGTCATTTCCTGGTTGACTTTCTATCTGGATGATCGTTACATTATTATAAATTGGCTGTTAAACTTACTACTGTTGGATGTTAAATCCTACTATTGTGTTACTGTCATTGTCTTTCTTTAGCTTTATGAATATTTACTTGATCTATGTGGGAGCTCTTATGTTAGGTGTATACATATTGATAAGTATTATATCTTCCTGTTGTACTCATCCCTTCATAATAATGCAGTGTCCATCATTTCTCCCTTGTTACCTTTTTTGACTGGCAGTTTATTCTATCAAATATGAGTACAGTGGTCCCTGCCTTTTTAAGTTTTCATTGGCTTAGAGTACCATTTCCTAACCTTTCACTATTTTTTAAAGATAGGGAAGAAGGGAGAGGAGTAAGTTGTTTTCAAGAAGGAAAAAAGAAAAGAACTTATTTGTTTTGGAGGTCTCCCCAACCCCCAGCCCTAGGTTGCAAACACAGGTCCTTTGGGCTTTACATGATCTACACCCCAGCTGCCAACTTAGTGTCTCTGCCACCAGGGCATGCCCATCATCTCACTTTAAGTCTATGCTTGGCTCTATACCTTAAGTTACCAGCAGATAATTGGTTTTGTGTTTTGATCCATTTAGCCACTCTTTGCCTTTTGGTTGGTGAGTTCAGTATATTTACATTCAGAGTGATTATTGATATAAAAGGGTTTGCTACAACCATTTTGACTTGTTTTCTGGTTTTGTCTATTGTCTAGTTTTTTGTGAAATTTTAAATTTTGATAGAAACAGATCTTTCAACATTTCTTGTAAGGGAGGTCTTTTGTAACCTTTATTTCTCCCTCATATCTGAGAATTTTGTTTGCTTACGATAATGAGCTATGTAATTATTTAAATGTCCCTATTCTCTGAGTATATTGTATGTTACATTTCTGAGTATATTGTATGTTACATTTATTAAATATTGAATTTAGTAATTAGTATCAAGAAAGTAGAAGGAATGCACAATCAATATTTTAAAAACATTGTAATTTTATAATTGTCATGTACAGTAAAACCTGTCCTCTTGGACTTTCATCCTTGACCAGGGCCAAATGGCATTCATTGTTGGCACACTTATGGTGGTATAATGCCAATAACTACATTACTATGTAGGAAAAAGTTCAGGTTGCTCTAACAAGAGTCTAATGACTTACAATAAAACAATGTATTTCAGTATGCCCTGTTGGAACAGTGGTTAGGTCAATTGCATCCAAAGGAGCAAGCCACATACCCCTGGGTTCAAGTTCCAGGACCCTGGTGAAGCAGTCCGAGTGAACAACTAAAGAAAAATAGTATTTCCTTCTCACACAACAATCCTGGGAGTGTCCTGGGACTGGTAATGCATACTAGTATCAGATTCCCAGACTCATTCTCTTGTGTTGCTTTGTCATTTCTATGGTATATCATTCATCTGCAGTATTAAAGATTTGCATCCTTGCTTACAAGGAGGAGGAAAAAGAAAGTAGGGAGGCACATTCTTTTTCTTTTGTTCAGGGTACAACCCAAGAGTTGCTACTCATCACTTCTGCTCACATCGCATTGGTTGGAACCTAGTCATAAGGCTGGGAAATACATAACTCTTTAGTTTTATACAGCAAAACATCTGTAACTATTTTTTAAAATGCCAGTTGAGGGTATTTAGCAGTTCATTGATTAAAATGAGATTTTAAGAATGTCGCTTAGGAAAAATATATGAGGGGAAGCAACTTCCTGTTTATTACCCTCATATAGATGAAATTTTTAAAGCCCTAGTTAAAGCTAACTCCCAGCTGAACTTAATTTAGCTATTTACATTTTTGAACATTAAGAAATTCTTCCAAATGATTTTATTTCCAAATATGCATATCATATAGGATCTTTCAGCTACTATCTTATAAATGTTATACCTTTATCAGCTACCATCTTTTATACTTTTTCCCCCTTTTAATAGTAATATTTCTTTTGTTCACAATGCTATATTCATTTTGGATATAGAAATTGCATCTCAACTATACTTCACAGTACACCCACCACCAGACATCCAGTGTCCTTTACCATCACCTCTCCCTTCCACCCCAACCACAGTCCTGTGTCCTTTTATTTTTGTTGGAATGTGTATGTTCATTTGTTTCATTTAACTGTATTCCACATGAGTGAAACCAGCCTGTATTTCTCTTTTTCTTTCTGACTTATTTAGTTTAACATGATCTCGCCAGTTCCATCCAGACTGTTGCAAGGGGCACAATTTCATCTTTTTTAATTGTGGCACAGAACTCCATTGAGTATATGTACCATAACTTCTTTATCTGGTCACTGCTGGTAAACATTAAGGTTGTTTCCATGTCTTGGCTATTGTGAGCTGTGCTATGAACATAGGAGTGCAGATTTTATTAATGATTATAGAGATTTTGTGTCTTTTGGGTATATGCCCAGGAGTGGAATTGCTGGATACAATACTAGATCCATCTTTATTTCTCAAACTATACTTTAAAATTCTGGTCTAAAACTTTTTTTGTGCTTAATGGAGAACTTTAAAGAATGTAATATTAAAAGTATAGCGTAGATACCAAAGATAATTAAATGAGTTCATTTAATTATCGAAGATAACATAGTCTGTTTCCTCTTTTTACTATGCATGTACTTAACTAAAATCATTTCTCTTTTTTTGTTATCCAGTGGTATGTGATAACTACATTCCCATGTCACCAAAAATCATTCAAAAGCCTGATCTTTAAAAGTTTTCTTCCTAAATGCTTTTTTGATTATACTATAAAAGTATATCCAGTAGGTGAGACGTAGATGAAGGTTAAAGATTTGTTCATATACCTAATATATCTCATTAGTAGTGAAACAATTTAAAACCACTTACTGTTTGCATACACTGTGCTTAAGAGGTTACATTATATTACTTGTTTGACTTAGAAGGTATGTTTATGCCAAACTACCTTTGGCTCCACTTTACCTATCTTCTCTTTATTGTGTCATAATGTCAGTTTTGATCTATACCTTCCTACCTCTAGGCATAGTTGCCTAGAGACATAATCCTAAAACCCTTTGTAATTATAAGCACATCAAAGACTGTTTGCTTGGCTCAGAGGTCTATATACTACTGTGTTACTTGTATAATAACTTAAAAGAGTTAAGTTATAGTTTTTAGTAAAATTACTAAGAATGTATGATTATAAAATCTTTGTTCCTTTCTTTGTGGCTACATTATGTCAACCACAGAATGTGACATACTAAATGGTAACAATTCTTAATTACCTTAATTGCAAATATTTTTCTAAATTAAGTATTAAGTTTCAAGTCAGACTGCTCCCTCATTTAAATATTGCTTAGCATGATTTGAATTCTGAAATATTAGAACAAAATGTTGTGAAACAAAGTTTCAACTTTTCAGAACTCATAAATTGACAGTTACTTAGCAAAAGATGTCTTTTCTTGTGAAAGGAAAGTACAAACATTAAATTATTTGGACATTAAACCTACTTTTTCTCTTTTTCAGGAAGGGTTCAAATGTCTCAATATCCTTCTCTGTTTCATTTATTTCTCAGATTAGCAATTGTATTGATCCAGGATAGAATTACTACCATTTAAATTTTCTGCAAGCAAATAATGAATTTTGCATCAGGAATTGATATGTGATAATTAAGAGCAAATAATGAAACTATGAAGTTAAGAATAGAGTATGTGCTAACTTGGCTTGAGTGGAATACAGGAAAAAATATCAGTATATTCTATGAATAATGCCAACATTTAGATGGGCAAACAGATTCACATTATTAATGTGTTAACATACTTGAATACTAAGGTTATAGAAACTAGGTTAGTCCTAATTTTGGAAAAATTAGTCAACTAAGTAAGTGCTAATTTTGGATAAATTAATCAAGAGTAACCATCTGACATTTAAAATGTCACATCTGGGGTCTGTTTGAACATCTATAAATTAAGGAGATGTACTTTTTATTATTGAAAAAGGCTTAGACTGTACTAGTTCTATTAGATATGACTGAATAGAACCCAAAATAAGATATTACAACATTATAAACAACAGACAACTAACTTGAGGAGAGGCAGGCAGATAAAATGACTTATTCATGTCTACTTAACAGCACAAGCCTATACTGAAAAAAAAAAGTTTGCATACATATGCTCTTAGAGGGCATTGCTTTGACACTTTTGAATGAAATCCTTTTAAACGGTGCCTTTTAAAAATGTAATTTATATTGAAATTCTAAAAGCAAATAGTGCAATATCAAGGTGCTCATACAGAAATGGAAGATAAGTGATAAAATTTATAAAATTATTGAATTTAGAGTTGAATGTGAACCTCATATATATTTCACATGTATACAATTCTCTATATAATATCAAAATTTATTCCACTTCTAAGGTAATCTTCTAGACCATGTATGTATCTCTAGGAAATCTCTAGTCACAAAACAATTTTTATTATATAAGGATATCTATAAAATTATGTATTAAAATCATGCATCTGCTTTTAAAATATTAATATTTTGACTTTTTAACTATTTTATATTTTTATTATTTTATTTTGTTTACATTGCTTTTTAGGATATTGAATTCGCAACTCAATCCTGTATGCATTTCACATCACACCCACCACTAGAGTTCTAGTATTCTCGATCATCATCTTGTTAAAGCATTCCTTCCTTTGTTCCCCTCCCCACATCCAGCAACCCCACATCTGACCCCTCTGCCAGCCAGTCTTGTGCCCATAGAATTTTGTTGAGATTTATCTGTTCATTTATTGTTTCTTATATTCTACAAAGGAGTGAAACCATCCTGAACTTCTCTTTGTTCTGGCTTATTTTGCTTAGCATAATCACCTTCAGTTCCAACCAGGTTGTTGCAAAAGGCACAATTTTATGTTTTTTAACACCTGCCTAGAATTCCATTGATTGTATATACCACAACTGCTTTATCCAGTCCTCTGTTGATGGACATTTAGGTTATTTCCAGATCTAGGCTATTGTGAATTGTACTACTATGAGCATAAGAGTGCATATACATTTTTCTGATTAGAGTTTTTGTGGTCTTTGGGGACGTGCATAAAAGTGCTATTGCTGAATTGAATAGTAGATCGTCTTTATTTTCTTGCGGAATCTCCATAAGGGATGCACTGATTTACATTCCCACTAACAGTGAAGAAGTGTTCCTTTTTTCTGCACACCCTCTCCAACACTTGTTTCTAATCTTTTTTGATATAGGACATTTGCACTGGTGTGACATATCTCACTATGGTTTTTATTTGCATTTTTCTGGTGGTAAGTGGTATAGTGCGTTTTTTCATGTGTCTATAGGCAATCTGTGTGTGTCTCTAGAAAGGTCTCTATTCAGTTCATCTGACCTTTTTTTAAAATTTTAAGCTGTATGAGTTCTTTATATATCTTGGAGATTAAACTCTGGTCTGATTTATGTGGCACAAATATCTTGTCCTATTCAGTGGGTTGCCTTTTTGTTAAAGTGGTGGTTTTCTTTCACTGTACAGAAACTTTTGTTTTATATAGTCCCAGTTGTTTAATTTCCTTTGTCATAAGTGTAACTTCCCAAAAGATAGCTGAGGTTGATGTCCTGGGGCATTTTTTCTGTATTTTCTTATATGGATTCATACCTTACATCCAGGTCTTTCATCCATTTTGAGCTAAGTTTTGTGAATATGCTAACAAATAATCTAACTTTATCTTTTGCAGGTAGCTTTCTAATTTTCCAAGTGCCATTTGTTGAACAGACATTCTCCACTATATGCTGTTGACTCCCTTGTCATGTATTAACTGCCCATAAAGGTGTGGCTTTATTTTTGTGCTCTCAATCTTATTCCACTGGTCTGTGTATCTGTTTTTGTTCCAATAGTCTATTTTTTAATCACAATTACTCTGTTGTATGATTTAAAATGAGGGATTTGTGATTCTTCTACTGTTCTCTGAGGATAACTTTGGCTAGCTGACATCTTTTGTGGTTCTATACAAACTTCAGTTTGTTCAATTTTATTGAAAAATATCACTGGAATTTTTATTAGCATTGTACTTAATTTACATATTGCTTTTTTGTAGAGTGGTCATTTTAAAATATAAGTCTTCCAAACCCATAAGTATGAAATATTTTTCCATCTCTTTTGTGTCTTCCTCTGGTCTTTCTTCAGTTTCTTGTAGTTTTGAATGTCTTTTGCCTCCTTGGGTCAGTGTATTCCCAGGTATTTTATTTTTTTTTTGGTGCTATTATAAATGAGATTTCTTTCTTATTTCTTCTATTTCTCTGTTTGCAAATAGAGATGCTGTTGATTCCTATTCATTTACTGTTTTAATCAGTTTCTGGTTGAGTCATGAGTGTATCATTTGATCCAGCAATCCCACTTCTATCAGGAAAAATTTATGTGCACCTATGTTCATAGCAGTGTAATTCACAAAACCAAAACATGAAAACTATATATATACTCAATGGAATCCTATGCAGCTATTAAAGACAAAATTGTGTCCTTTGAAACAACTTAGATGGAATTGGAGGTAGTCAGGCTAAGCAAAATAAGACAAAAAGAAAAAAAGTCATGATAATTTCATTCTTATGCAAATATAATGAGTCCAACCAAATGAACAGACAAATCTCAACAACATTACAGGCCACAAAATCTCTGGCTACTGGAAAGTATAATGGCAGAAGGTAGGAATTGGGGTGATTGTAATAGGGTCCTAGAACTCTGGTGGTATGTGTGGTGTTCAGATACACACATACTGAGCTGTGAGTTCAATATCCATAGTATTTCTTTTGTTTACCTTGCTATATAATAAAACTATTAAAAAATAAATTTCGGAACGAGTTTCAAGATGGTGGACTGTTGGCCCACTTCTTTCCCATAGACAAAACTGCAACTATTTAAAAATATGACCTTTGAAAAGGAACAGGGACCAACAAACCAATGATTCCACAAAAAGAAAAGACACAAATTTTCACAAATGGTAGGAGAAGCTGATCTGTTTTGGAACTATACTACCCAGTTAGCAGACTCTGGTATCCTTGAGAGAGACCAGTGATACACTCTCCTTGGAACTGAAGTGTGTTCCCATACCTGGGAACTAGTTTTCAGTTGTTGAACCAAAATCCTCAACATTAGATGGAAATGGATAGCCTTTTTGTAAACACAAGTAGTTTCTGCATTGTGTAAGCACTGGACTCTGACAATGCAGGAAGATTTTTAGGGGGAAACACTTGTCCCCCTCCACCTTTAGCACTCTTATACTAGATAGTTTGTACTCAGAGTTGCTGTTTTCTGGTTTTCCAGAAACAATCAGATCTGTGATGGTATAAATAACAGCAAAGAATATTTGCTTTCCTTTCCAGTGACCTCTGAGAACCAGAGAGAGGGTCCATTGAAACAGCAGTTTTGCCCACTGGAGGCTATGCTAAACAGTTTTATTATTTGCTTGGTGTTTCCCAGGGCTTCCACCCCCAGCCCCCAAAGATTATTTTCCACCCTCTGCTAGGGCTGCTACTCTTCTAGAGGACTGAGGGATATTAACAGGAGAATGTGCTTTGTCACACACAGTTCCTGGTTCTCCCTCTTCCTCTCCTTTCCCCACTCCCTCTAGACTCTGACCTGGTTGGGTGCTGGTCCCACACCTCATGGGTCTCTCTCATTGTTCATGCATGTAACTTGGAAGAAGACCTCTACAATATGCACCCCAATACCAACCTGTAGGATGGACTCTCAAGCCTCAACAGAATAGCTGGAAACAGCTGAGAATTGGAAAACTACCTACATGCCCTTTGTCAGATTGATGGATAAAGAAGATATGGTATATATACCACTGCACAACCCTAAACAATGAAATTCTTCCATTTGCAATAACATGGATTGAACTAGAGGGGATTCTGCTATAAGAAGGAGAAAGACAAATGCCTATATATGGCATATAAAGAAAGCAAATAAACAGATAAATACTGACCCTTGGACACTGACAATAGAACTGAAGTTACCAGCGAGGAAGGAGTTAAGGCTTGGGAGAAAATGGCACTGAGGCTCCAATGGACATTGGTGGAGGACTTGTGGTAATTTAGTGGTGGACATGGTATGATGTCATATATTTGATAAATGGTGAACATGCACATATAGGCTTATATTATTTTGTAAATCAGTTCTCTTTATCAGAGTTGCTCAGAATATGGCGGCTGAGGTCGTTTCCTGCTTCATATCTGAGGAATACAACTAACCTTTTTCCAGAAGTGATACCATCAAAGGACTCAACATCACCCCAGCAACTCTGGAACAACACCAACTACATTGAGGGGATACCCGGAAAAATTGCACTCATCTGAGCATCTGAAGGTGGGTCTGGAGGCATGGTAGCAGCAACAGTGATTGTAATTGCAAGAGTGGCAGCAGTGAAGGCAGCCAGGAGAATCAACTAACAGCAGCAGTTCCAGCCTTAAATCCCAGGAAGGGAGAAGTGAAGATAGCTAGTGGCATATATGCTTGGCTTGAGGGAAGCCCAAAGAAAAGGAGTCTGGATCAGGACCCAAGCCCCCATATGGGTGGGAAGCCCAGCAAGGAGCACAAAGGAGAATACTACACTCCTCCCCCGATCCTTGAGACCCATGCTCTAGTTGAGAGCTCTCACCACAGCAGATACCAAAACTAGGTCCAGTAGTCTAACTCTTGAGATGAGGGCAGGCTTGGTGACAATCAAAAGGCTCCCCCACAAGACCCTGGATGAGAAAGCAAAACAAAAATTCCTGAATGAAAAGAGCAATCATGAAGATATCATACTCCCTGACTTTGAACTATACCACAAAAACCAGTAATCAAGTCAGTATAGTTTTGGAATAAAAACAGATATACAGGGCAATGGAACAGTATTGAGAGTCCAGACATAAACCCACACATACATAGACAATTATGGCAAAGGAGTCAATGGCATACCATGGGACAAGTACAATCTCTTCAATAAATGGTATTGAGAAAATTGGACAGGCACATGCAAAAGGTTGACACTTGATCCCTACCTAGTACCATACACAAAAATTAACTTAAAATAAATTAGTCTTAAGTAAAGCCTGAAACGTAAAATACATAGAAGAAAATAGGCAATATACTCCATGGTATTGACCTAAGACATGTATTTGGGAACTCTATTCCAATAGCAAGAGAAATAAAATCCAAAATAAGCAATTTGGATTATATCAAACTATAAATTTTCTGCACAGAGAAAGAAACTCCAAGAGAAAAAGACATCCTACTGAATGGAAGAAGGTATTTGCACAGCATACATCTGACAAGGGATTAATATCCAAAATATATACAGAATTCATGAAACAACTAAAAAACAGATAATATAATTAAAAAGTATGCAGATGAACTTAACTTCTTAACTTCTCCAAACAAGACATGTATATGGCCAACAGGCATATAAAAAGAAGTTCTACCTCTCTTGTCATTCAGGAAATGAAAGTCATCAAACACAATCACTCATACATGTGAAAATAGAACTCACAGGGATTATGCTAAAGGAAATAAATCAGAAAAAAGTACAAATATTGGATTCTTTTATTTATATCTGAAATATAGGTAATGAAATGAAACAAGCAAATGAATGGATAAAATAAAATAAAAATAAACTAGTAAAGGCTGACAATAGAAATTTACCAGAAGGAAAGAGAAGAGTGGTAACAAGGGTGCAGTTGAAGAGATCTGGTGGTGGGTGGTTTTATCTTAATAGAATTTGGTCAACCCCTGGCCCTGCCCTGCCATCGTCTGGAACCATCGTCCACCAGGCCTCAGGTACTGCAAACCCAATTCCTCCCTCACCCTGGCCCATGCCAAGCGCCTACCAGGCCTC
Source organism: Solenodon paradoxus (assembly GCA_004363575.1). Taxonomy (NCBI): domain Eukaryota; kingdom Metazoa; phylum Chordata; class Mammalia; order Eulipotyphla; family Solenodontidae; genus Solenodon; species Solenodon paradoxus. The sequence goes on from RJWH01000140.1 coordinate 709,689, forward strand.
ACATCCTGCTAACCTCAACCTTGCCTGCTGCTGCCAGGAACCAGTGTCCACTAAGCCTCAAAACCCAGACCCATAGATCAAAAAACACAAAACTGGGGCATTGGAGAGCTGTGATTGAAGAATCCCATCCCCCCAATTTTGACTACATGATGCTACCTGCTGCTCAGAGTGCAATAGAGCACATGGGGGTGGCTTGTGATCTTGGCACCTGGATGAAGAGCTGCAGAGGGATACCCCTGACCCACCATCAACTTGAAGATCCAGTCTCTGTTCACAGCAGAATGCACCTGGGCTGCCTGTAAACCTCCCTGCACTGGAGAGCTGTAAAGCCTGCAAGCACCACCTGAAACAGCATCAGTGACCCACCACAAGAGGGCATCCTAGAGAGCAGAATCAGCTTCACCCTCACTGAAGAAAAAAGGCTGGCACATCATCATACAGGTAGGAAGAAATCTACAGGAAAGCCACAGTGCTAAATTCAAGGCAGAGAAGAAAGCCATGACAAAATATGTCACCACAAAAAACATGAATGGCCCAAAAAGAGGCAGATGCCAGGAGCTCACTAGAGAAGAGCTCAATTGATAGAGATTTGGGCAACCCAACAGATAGAGTTCATAATAATACTTATAAAAAGCTGAGTGAGATGAAGGAGGCACATAGAACTACCCAAAGAAAACTGGAAGATCTCAGAAAAGTGACAGATCAAGGGAATACTTCACCAAAGAGATTGAGATCATAAAGAGAATTCTAGCAGAAATACTAGATGAAAGATACAGTCAAAGAATTGAATATTAAACATAAAAAGCTCCATAAATAGACTCAATTATGCAGAGAAAAATATCAGAAACTGAAGACACAATAACAGAGATGACCCTCATTGAAAAGGAGAAGGAAACAAGACTGAGAAAAAAATGAAGAAACATTTTGAGAAATATCAGACACTATAAAAAGAACAAATATAAGCATAACAGCTGTCCCAGAAGGAGAGAAGAGAGAGAAAAGAAAACCTATTGAAAAGTAATAATTCCCTCATCTGTTACAAAAAAAAAAACAAAAATGATAGAGGATTGAGAAACAGCAAGAAAACCGACCTACTCCCAGACACATAGTAAAACTAGCAAATCAATGACAAACTATTCACAGCTACTAAAAAGAGAAAGGTACACCCATGAAGCTATTAGAATTCTCAGCAGAAACCCTACAGACCAAGCGAGAGTGGAACAATATATTTAAAATATTAAAAGACAAAAACTACCCTGCAAAATTATCATTCAAAAATGATGGATAATAAAAGTCTTCAATGGTAAAAAAAAAAAAGGTTAATAGTTAATGAATTTTTCTATCACCAAGTCTGCCATTTAAGAAGTCTTGAATAGAGCCCTAATACAAAGATATACCAAATCTCAAGAATGGTGATAAAAAGGAAAGCAAATGCAGAAACAAAGATGGGGCCAAGAGAAGAGAACAACAACAATAAAAACAAACTAAGGGGAAAGGAAGACATGGAATCTACACAGATATATCATATGGCACATACAAATATATGTCATCAGCTCATAAAAGACTATAAAAGCATGGAAATCAAGAAAACAACAGAAGAAAAAGAGAACAACAAAAAAGAGAAGAAATGAAGCAGCTCAAAACAGATGTCAAAGAAATAAAGAACAAAATAGCTAACCTGAGAAATTCATATAGAAATTCTATAGAAATTCATAGACTGAAGTATAGGATGGATGAAGCCTTCAGTAGAATCAGTGAGCTAGAAGATAGGGCAGAGGAATGCACTCAAAGAGAGAATGCACTCAAATGAGCAAAGAGAAAAGAATTGCAAAGAAATGAAGACAGCATTCAAGACCTATGGGATAACATCAAAAGAAACAACAGTTACATTATAGGGATCCCAGAAAGAAAAGAGAGAGAAAAGGGGCAGGAGCTGTATTTGAAGAAATAATAGCTAAAAATTTCCCTAACCTGAAGAGTGAAGCAAGACTCCAGACCCAGGAAGCTCAAAAAGTCCCTAGTAAAAGAAATCCAAGCAAACCTACACCTAGATACACTGTCATCAAAATGTCAAAAATACAAGAGAAAGAATCTTAGAAGCAACCAGAGAAAAACAAAGAAGTCCCAATAAGATTATCAGCAGATTTCTCAACTAAAACTCTACAGGTCAAAAAGGAATGACATGATAGAGTCAAAAGGTGGAAAGAAAAGGATTTTCAATGTAGGCTACTATATCCTGTGCGATTATCATTCAAAACTGAAGGAATGATAAAAACCTTTTCCAATAAATAAACGTCAAAGGAATTTATCACCACAAATTCAGTTCTACAAAAAATTCTAAAAAATACTAAAGTATAAGGAAACCCCACTTAAAAACAGGTCTATTAGACCTAATCATCTATGTTCATTAGAAATACTGGTCAGTAATTGCTTTTCTTGGTGACGTTTCTGTCAGCTTTTGGTGTCAATGTGATGCTGGCCTCATGGAGAGTGTTTGGGAGTCTTCCTTATTCTTCAATATTTTGGAAAATTTTGCGAAGAATAGATATTAATTCTTCTTTAAGGTTTGATGAAACTCACTGGAAAAGCCATCTGGAGATGGGCTTTTATTTTTAGGAATACTTTTGATTATCTCTTCAATTTCTTTGCCTGTGATTTTTCTATGGGGTCTGTTCAAGAACTTGGCATACATTACCTTATTTAAGATAAGCCTATGATATAGATTTTATTATCCCCATTTTATAGATGAGAAAACCAAAGCTAAGAAATCTGCCTAAGGTTATTTAGTATATAAGTATCAGAGCCAAGGTTCAAATTTATCTTTTATGCCCAAATCCTGTGTGCTTAATACTTTATCCTGTTTAACTTTATTGTTATTTGGAAAGATAATGCTATCCAAAATCTTTAAATTTTACTTTTATCATGCTGTTTTCCTTTTTAGTTACCTTATTGTTCTTGATCATTTTTATTCTAACTTTCCTAAATTAAGGAATTATGACTCATGCTTACATTATGAATTTTTATATATTCTATATTTACTTTAAAGCTGAATAGTTTTGGAAATATAAAGAAAGACTATCAGAGCAGTAAAGATAGAGACAATTCATGTGACAACCACAAAGCCCAATCCTAAGGGGTTACATAGCTGGGAAGTTGATGACACTGACAAAATAGACACACAAAACCATCCAAAGGAAAAAGCAAATACAAACTAAGAGGAAATGAAGTAATAGGCACATAAAACAGAGGCTCAAATGACAGTAATAAAATGCTTCAGCTATCACCTTAAATATGAATGGACTGAACTCACCAATCAAAGAAAGAATAGCTAGATGGATCAAAAAATGGAACCCACCAGTATTATGCCTACAATAAACGTATAGATCCAAAGACATATACAGGTTGAAAGTCAAGGTACAAGAGAAAATATATCAAATCAACAGTATTGAAAGGCATCAGGAACTACAGTACTAATATCAGACAAGACAAACTTCCAACTAAAAAGGGTATCATGCAGCAAGGATGGACACTACACATTATGTCAAGGGGAAGGTAGTAATCCATCAAGAATAAATAACTATCATTAATATATATGTACCCAATGCTGGATCATCTAAATGTATAAAATAAATACTGACAAAGCTGAAGAAAGACATTTACAGTAACACAATAAATAGCGAAGGACTTTAACACTCCAGTTATATCAATAACCAGATCATCCAGGCAGAAAGTCAACAAGGAGATAAGGACCCTCATGAAATAGTAGATCACATGGATCTAAAAAACATATACAGAGTATTTTACTCCAACAAAAAATATACATTCTTTTCAAGTGTACATGTAACACTCTCAAAGACCATAAAAAACAAATCTCAGCAAATTTAGCTAGATTGAATTATAGAAAGCATCTTCTCTGACCACAAGGGAATGAAATTAGAAATGAACCAGAAGAACAAAACTGAAAGAACAATGAAGATGTGGAGATTGAACAATATACTTTCTGAACAATTCCTGGATCACTGATGAAATTAAGACTTATCTGGAAACATGGAAATTTAGAGATGAGCTACTAGAATACATGGAATGTGGCAATACAAGTTATGAGTAGAAAGTATATAGCCATAAAAGCACACATCAAAAACCAACAGAGCGCCCAAATTAAATACCTAAGCACATTGGGTGCCCTGGTGGAGTAGTAGTTTGATCCACTGCCCTGGCTGAGAGCAAAGGACACATTCAAAAAATAGGAAAAAGAACTGAATAGACACATATCTAAAGAAGACACATAAACAGATGGCCTACAGACACATAATGTTCTACATCACTTATAAGAAAAATGCAAATAAAAACCACAATGAGATGCCACCTCACACCACCGAGAATGGCCTATATCAAAAAGACTGAAAACAACAGATGTGGAGAAAAAGAAACTCTCTTACACTTCCGGTGGGAATGTAAATTGATACGACTTCTTTGGAAAACAGTATGGCAATTCCTCAAAAACATAAAGATGGATCTACCATTTGATCCAGCAGTCCCACTCCTGGACATATTCTTAAGGGATGTGAAATCTCTAATCAGAAAAAATATCTGCACCCCTGTGTTCAAAGCAACACACTTCACAATAGCCAAGATGTGGAAACAACCTAAATTCCCATCAACAGATGACTGGATGAAGAAACTGTGGTATGTACCTATTCAACAGAATTCTATGTAGCTATTTAAAAAGATCATACTCTTTGCAACAATCTGGATGAAACTAGAAGGGATCATATTAAGCAAAATAAGTCAAAGAAAAAGAGAAATACAGGATGGTTTCACTCATATAAATACACATACTACTACTTTAAAAAGGAAAAATTTTAAAGAATTATTTCCTCAATTACAGTAGCCAATTTACAAGAGTTCAGTGGCCACATATAGTACCTTTTCTATTTTGGACACTGCAGCTTTACAGTATCAGTACTTCAGGAATTCCCAGAAGCTTAGGCCTTATTCTGTATCAGCAGAATTTCAGTTTACCAACACTTTTCAGGGTCTCACTTTTCTGAGAAAATAATAATCTCAGAAGAATAGTGGATTGTTAGTCCACGATCTAATAATTGCTGTAATCATGAAATCACTCACATTATATAGCAATGCCATTTTTGACATGTCAAGTTATTTAACAACTAATTCATCAGGCGGTAGCTTCATTTTGAAGTTTAACTCTTTAAGGTGTTAGTACAATAAATATTAAGTATTGTTACAGCATTTTTACATCTTTAAAGGGCTTTAAAAATTGTAATCTGATAAAATAACAATATGTCACCCATTAGTAGTGAACTCTCAAGACCAAAGAAGGCCTTTCTGCTCAGCAAAAAGTCAAGTGTTAATATCTTATTCCTGAGTGGTGAAAAAGTAAAAATACTCATATTAATTACCAGAGTACAATAATAAACTAATTTTAACAGATACAAATGGTAGTTCTTCAACATATATCATTTCTATGTTGTCTACAAAACTAACAAGAGTCAAGCACAACTTTCTTGATTACATAGATTTTTAAATCTCATTTTATAGTACTTAACCTCTCTAAGTGCCATCAGAACAATAAAATATTGTTTTATGGGGTTTTTATGGGGTTTATGGATCTCGACAACTCTAAAATATAAATAGGATGGATGCTTTTATGCCAGCTTTCTGGATAGAAATCAGCAAAACTTGAATGACTTGCTCAACGATACATAGTGATGAGTGTAAAAGCTACAGTCAGAATCAAGGTCTTCTGACTAAAGCTACCATTTATCAAGTGTTTACTATATATCAAATACAATGTATTATTACCTCATTGTGATAGTGTGGCTTATAAGAAGTATATATTTTGTCATACTGATGACCAAAATATATTTCTCATATTTATCTGGTTCTCATGCACATTCCTAACTTTCAACTCCAATAAGTCTTAACTATTTCCTAAGTGTCAAGAGTGGTAAAGGTACCACTTACTATGTTAATAAGATGGGGGGTGCAAATATAGGGGGCTGAAGAGTATACAGACCTGTAGAGTACATAATAATTTTTTATTATTATTGATCATGGAGTTTTGAGGGGAAAGGCATGTCTGGGGAGCGTATGGAAGCTCTGGGCCTTTGCCCTGTACCTTGCCTAATGTATCTCTTCATTTTGGATGTTTTTGAGTTCTATTTTTTTGTAATAAATCAGGAATCTAGTGAGTAAATAGGTTTCCTGAGTTCTTTGAACTACTCTAGTAAATTAACAAAGCTGAAGATTGTGTCCTAGGAACTTCTGAGCTATGGCTAGTAGGTCAGAAGCACAGGTAATAACCTTGACTTTAAACTGCCATGTGAAGTTTAAGGAAGGGTCATGCAAACTTCCAATGTATAGCTAGTTGGTCAGAAGCAGAGGCAACAGCCTGTGCTTTCAACTGGTATATGAAGTGGGAGGACAGTCTTGGGAGACTAAGCCCATTACTTGTGGAATCTGATGCTATCCTCCAGGTTGTATCATATTGGAGCAGAACTGAGTTTAACTTTCAGAGACCTGAACATCTGGTGTGCGAGAATTGCTTGTTGGTATAAAAAAGCATCTACATATCCTCAAACTGAAATTGGCTGCAGGAATTCAATCACTCATTTAATGGTCACAACGACTTCACACCTTTATTTTCCAAATGAAAGTATGACACAGAAAGATTGTTACAAATGGGTTCTATGTTCTTCTGCACTATGCGCAACCTAAAAATGTAATAATATTGGGGCAAGAAAATAAAAATAAAAATATCTGCTATTTACTAACATGTATTATTTGCAGACATAGCACCAAACTCTGTAATACTATCTATTTCATATTTACACCAACCACAAGAATTATTACTTTTGACTTATATAAATAAGGATACAGACTCGATCTGTCAGAGACAAAATTTAAAACTATTTCTGTTTGATTTCAAATCTCATACTCTGAAACATGTTGCCATTCTACTCTTATTTCAAATTCACTATTTCCTATATATTCCTTGCTACCTAATATTGCTTGTTACTGATTTTTGTTTAGTTGTTCTGGGTTTTGTTTTTGCTTGCTTTTGGCATAAAAATTAGAAAGATTTTTGTCTTCTGTTTCCTATATTAGCAGTGCCAAAAGTGAGTACTCACACCATTTTCAGAGCATGTGAAGGAAAGTAACTTCAAGCACTATATCACATAATATTGTACCACCTTTGAATGGTAAACTGGCAGGTTATATACTACTAATGTGGAACTGGATATTTTTTTAACTGGAGGAACAGTGTATTATAAACAAGCTTAAGGTATGTATCATCTTAAATCAACATCTATATATGATACAATACATTTACAATTACATTGTGAAAAAAAAACTAAATTGTTGGTATAACCGAACTTCTTTGCCTTAGACTTGAATGGGAAACTTCATTTCCACAAGAACTAAAGGAAATTCATTCAGTGGATATTTTTACTTAATGCTGTATTTGTAGTAACAAAACATGAGATAGAAGATTAAGTGTTGAGTACATTTGCTTAATGTAACGAGATAATTTATCTTAATGGAGACCATTAAAGCGTGTATGTAAAGAGTGCTAAGTTTTCCTTAGTCAGAAAATGATTTTTTCTGATATTACCTGGATATCTTTTTGAACTAGTTAATGTTTGTCTAATCAGAAATAAAAATGTTTAGACCTCCATAATGCATTTTCATAACAAAGGATATGTCAATCCACAATAAATACATTTGAGGTAATTTTTCTGTTAAATTTCTATTAATTCTCACTTATTTTATGGCTAAATGCTATTTGCATAGATAAGATGCAGCCTTGCATCTTAAGAAGTAAAAAAGCTTGTGTGAATACATGTATATGCAAGGATGAAACAAATCAACAGAGAAAAATTAAAAGCACTTCCTCTAAGGTCAGGAACAAGGCAAGGCTGTCCACTATCACCACTGCAATTTAACATCATACTGGAGGTCTTAGTCACTGCAATTAAGTAAAGGGAATAAAAGGAATCCAAATTAGAAAGGAAGTGAAACTATCATTTGCTGATGACATGATTATATATATTGAAAACCCTAAAAACTGTCAAAAAACTTCTAGAATTCATTAATGAATACACTGAAGTGTAAGGCTACAAAATCAATGCACAAAAATCCATTGGATTTTTATATGCAAACAACACACTGGAATAAAATGAAATTATGAAAATAGTGCCATTTAAAATAGAAGTTAAACAAATAAAATACCTTGGAATATACTTAACAAGGGAAGTAAAAGAACTGTATAATGAAAACTATAAGTCCTTCTTAAAAGAAATAGAGGTATGTATGCCTTGGTGGCCTAGTGGTCTAATACATCCTGGGGGCAGTCTCTCATACATCCCAGGGTCCTGAGTTCAAGACCTGGTGACCAGGGGAACAACCAATATGAACAACTGCCTAACTAAATAATTATAGTGCTTCTTCCTCTTCTCTCTTCTACCTACCTACTCACCTTCACTCATGCCTTCACCTTTCCTTTTAAAAAAAAGAAAGAAAGAGAGGAGGACACAAAGAGATGGGAAGACATACCCTGCTCATGGTAGGGAAGAATCAACATCATTGAAATGGTCATCTTATCCAAAGCAATATATAGATTTAATCCAAAGATTTATTTCAAGGAAATAGAACAAAAAGTCTTAAAATCTAAATGGAACAACAAAAGACCCCGAAAAGCCAAAGAAATTATGAGAAAACAGAATGAATCTGGGGGGAGCACATTCCCAGAAATTGAACTATATTATAAAGTAATAGTGATCAAAATGGTATGGCACTGGAATAACAGTGGCACAGATCAATGGAATAGAATCGAATTATCCGGAAAGTGACCCACTCACATATAGTCAGTTAATCTAACAAAGGAGGCAAAAGCACTCAATGGAGAAAGTCTCTTCAATAAATGGTGCTGGGAAAACAAGACAGCCACATGTAAAAGAATGAAAATAGATCACTCTCTATAATCATTCACAAAAATTAACTCAAAATGTACTAGAGACTTGGACATAAGACTGGAAAAAAAAATTTTTGGAAGACAACACAGGAAAGTCATTCCATGACATGAGCCTTAGAAAAGTCACTGAGGACTCAACTCCAGCATCAAAGCAAAGAAAGAAAAATAAACAACTGGGACTACATCAAAAAAAAAAAAAAAAAAATGCTTCTCCACAGTGAAAGAAAGTATCACAAAAACCAAAAGGTAACCTACTGAGAGAAGATATTTTTGTTTCATATTTTTGACAAGGGCTTAATATGTAAAATATACAAAGGACTCATAAAACTCAATAACAGAAAAACAGACAATCCAATCAAAAATTAGGAGGAGGAACTGGAGAGACATTTTTTTCTGAAGATGATATACAGATGGCCATCAGGAACATGAAAGATGTTCCTACTCTGCCAGGATTGCTTCCTGGGAACAGGGCAGAGGAAGGGGCCACTGCAAGAGACTGAGAAACTCAAGAGAGAGTGAAATGACAGAAAGCTGGGGTCGGGGCCAGCAGTCTTTCGAATTGGAGAGCCCAGCATATCCTGCCCTCCACCTATTTGAGTTCTTACACAGCATTGCTTCAAGCAGCTTACATTAGCAAGTTTATAGTTAACATTGAATTTGCTTATATAGCCCTTTGCTTTCTAACTTCATAACTGTATCTACCTTGCTTTGGGGGCATGAACAGTTACAAGAACACACTGCTCCGATGCTTTCCCATGGCAGTTTTCACCCGATGCTCCAGGCCTGGTTCCTTGATGTTCTGGCAGCTCCCACTTAAACCTTGCTCTATTTTTTGGCCCCAACGCATCTCACTGGCTCTCAGGGAAATGCAAATTAAAGCAGCAATGAGACAGCATTTTACACCTGAGACTGGCGATTATCCAGAATCTGGAAACAACAAATGTTGGCGAGGATGTGGAGAAAAGGGAACATTTACACTGTTGGTGGGAGTGAAAATTGGTGCAACCCCTCTGAAAAACAGTATGGAGAGTCCTCAAAAAGTCGAAACTAGAAATCCCATATGATCCCACCATCCCACTTCTGGGTATTAACCCAAAAGATACAAAAACACTTAATTGCAGAGATTTATGCACCCCCATGTTTATTACAGCCCTCTCCACAACTGGAAACAACCAAAGTGTCCAACGCCAAATGAATGGATAATGAAAATGGTACATTTACACAATGAAATATTACAAAGCGCTTAATAGAGATGAAATTCTGTCATTTGAATCTACATGGATGGATCTAGAGGGGTTTATGCTGTGACATAAATCAAAAGGAGAAATAGATACCAGATGACTTAATTCATAGGTGAAATGTGAATAGACAAAACAAAGGAAAAGATGAAACAAAACCAACCCTTGAGCACTTGCAGTAGAATTGAGGTTACCAATAGGGAATAGGACGGGGATGGGGCAAGTGGTGGTGGAGCCCACTGGACAGTGGTGAAGAACACTTGGTGATTTGGTGGAGTGCAGGGTGTATTGACATATATCTGAGGAATGGGGAACCTATACATATGAGGTTATTTTAATGTGTAGAATAAGTTACTATAATTTGAAAAAGCCAAAAAAGTCTTTATCTAGAATTAGGTACACTGAAATACACATAAACATAAATGTATATATTGTAATAATGTACAGGTATGTTTTTTCAAGAGAATAATCTTGATGCTTGGAATATACTCATTTAAGCAGAAGAAATATCTGGAAAATAATTTCATGTCAGATGGTATACTTATGCTCATGCTATACTTATAATATCCTATGTATTCAATGTAAGGTAACTTGGTGACAGGATGTGACATAGCACAAAGATGACTGAAGTCAGGAGTTTTAAGAAATCCCCAAAACACATTTTAAAGGAGGGGTTCAGGCAAGAAAGGAGAGGAGGAAGAAGCATCTTTATTTATTTGTTCACCTTGGTTGCGTCTTCTGAGTCCAGGACTTGAACCCAGGTGTACATGGCTTACTCCTTGCAGGCAACTGACCTAACTACTGCTCTGTTAGGACATGACTCAAAAATACCTTTAAAAAGGATTCATAAATAGTTTTTAAAAGATCCGTAGAGTATATTGAATTTTTTCCTATTATAGATCAAAAATTGGGTTTAAGCACTTAAATGCTTAGGATAGTCTTCTTACTCAGAAAAAAAAGGAAGTACCTGACAACTGGAATAGGAGAGGAAGTTCTTAGTTTCTTTATAATTAGAGTCCTACCAGCAGATATATCAATTTTGAGTTTACACATCTATTGTTTGACCAAACAACTCAAGCCATGAATTTATGTTTCTATCACTTACTTTTTTTTTCTTCTAAAGCCTTTGCAATTTTTCTAGCTGTCATTACAAACTCCTGTCTTAAAGTATGGGTTTTCAACAGAGAATATACTTACATACAAGATTTACTTGTAAAAGACTGGATTTTGTTTCTATCAGAAAAATGAATGTACACCAGTGTTCAGCTAGGTGAATATACCCTTTTAACCACCATTCAGAATATGAAAATTAATTTTATCAGCATCTCCAAAAGCCTCTGTGGTCCCCCCCACACCCCTTCTCATATCTCCAAATGAATAATACTCCTGATTTCTAATAAGCAGTTTTACCTGATCTTGGAAGAAAATAATGCATCCTTATTTAGAAATAAGTGCATTTATATGTACTGTATTACTATATAGAGATGAGTATTTGGGTCTGGGAGGGTGATTTGGGTCAGACTTAACATTGTGTTTGTGAAATACACCCAGATTATCATGTATATTATTTCACTGTATCATAAATACATACATTTTATTCATTTTGTCACTGATGGACATTTAAATTGTTTCCAATTTATGGCTCTTATAAATATTACTCAGCATGTCCGTTGTCAAAATACCTATCCATTTCAGTATCATTCAGCATTAGTAAATAAATCCAATGATTCCTCCCGAGTAACTGAAGCAATTAACACTTGTTACTATCAATACGTGAGAATTCCAATACATCCTCATCTTTGTCAATTCATCCCTGTCTTTGTCAATACTTGGTAACCCTGGCCACCATTATACTTATTCTGGAGGACATAAAATGACACTACGTTGTAGATTTAATTATATTTCACTAGTGACTCATGAAGAGATTTTTATTGTTTATTAGAAATTTTTATGTATCTTTTGTAAAGTACCCTTCAGGATTTCTGATCATTGTTCTGTTACTCTTTTTTCTCATGATTTTCAGAAATCCTTATATATTCTTGATACAAATCCTTTGTTGTACGTATGTATTGTAAACCCTTTCTCCCACGAGTTGCCTTTTTAGCTTTTTTAATATTGTCTTTTGATGAACTGATGTTTTTAGTATTTATGTATACCAATTTATTTTCCATTACGTTTATTATTAAATTGTATGCCCTACTTAAGAAAACTTGTAATACTCCAAGATCACGTGAATTTCATGTTTTCTTTAAGATCTTTTTTTTGTCTTTTACATTATCTATAATCCATCTGGAATTAGTATGTAGAGTATGGGCAAATTTTTAAAAAATTATGTTTTAAACACAGATAGCCAAATAACCTGGCATCATTTATTTAACAGATTATCCCTTCCCTATTGATCCCTTCCCTACTGCACTACTTTGTCATAAATCAGATGACTGAAACATTGTATCTTTCTTTACACCATTATATGTTTCAATTACTTCAAATTTGTAAAAGGGCTGGATTTCTACTAATGTAAGTCTTTTAGCTTTATTCAAATTTGCCTTAGCTATTCATGGTTCTGCCTTTCCATTTCCATTTTACTACCATCTGTCATTTTACACAAAATACTGTGAGGACTTTATAGGCTTGCACTGAATTTATAAAATCAATTTATGGAGAACTGACATCTTTAGAACATTGAATCTTCCCCAGTTTATATAGCTTCAATTTATTTAAGTCTTCTTCAATTTTTACAAATATTTCATTATTTTCCATGTACAAGTCTTGCACATCTTTCTATAGGTTTAAGTATTTATGATACTTAGGCTACTATAATGATTTTTTTAAGTTTCACTTCCTTTATACTGTTTTGTATATGGAAAAAATTTTATATGTTGTTCTTATATGCACTGATAAAGAAAAAGGATATCAGAGCAGATACACACAGTTGAAGCACGATTGAGAGAAATAGTGATTCATGAGAAAGAGACTGGGAGAATGTATAATCCTCTTATTTCTTGAGGTTATGTATGAGAAATTCAGTCCCTTGAATTAAACAAATAAAAAATGTAACTAAATCATAGTGGTTCTTATCTAATAACACTACATACCTGGACCATCTGTGAATTTTCTGTTGTCTGTTCCCTTGTTTTTCATTTATGTGAGCTATTCTACTAATTGTTAATGAACTTTATTCCTTTAATAAAAAAAAAAAAAATTAAAGGTGCTCCCTGGTGGAGTAGTGATTGATTTAATCTCTGAAGGAGTGCCGGCCATATACCCGTGGGTTTGAGTCCTCCAGGTCCAGGGGAAATCACCCATTGTGAACAACGAAATAAAAATAAAATGCTTCCTTCTTCTCTTTTTTCCTTCCTGTCTGCTGGCCTTCATTTTTGAGGGTACCTTTCCTGATTTAAAAAAAAAAATACAGATATCAGAGTTTTATGATGTGAGATTTTCTTTTCCTTTGCTAAGCAGAAAGAGTAAGGGATGATCATCTAAATCCAGTCAGAGACAAGCTTAATTGAGGTTCTACTGATGTTTTGTTAAAATGTAGTTTACCTCTGACTGTCACCTATGCCTAGGATGTGTGTGTATGCGTAAGTATACACAGATACATATAACATATTACGACTCAAAACTGCAAGCTTTACCTCCAGTCCTGGCCTCAAGCATAGTCTACAAACTACCTAGGGAGATATGCCGTCTTCTCTATTCACTCTAGAATTATGACCAAACATGCTGCCTTATATGCACTGAAAGAAGACTTTACCTCAAGAGTCATGGTCAACAGTCTAAAGTACTGTGACAATGTAGAATAAGTAGTGGGGAGAGAGAGAGAGAGAGAGAGAGAGAGAGAGAGAGAGAGAGCGCGAGAGCGAGCACACAAATACATCTGTCTCAGCTATAAGCACTGCACCTCACATAGGCATAATGTAAGGTTGCACTCCATTATCTCCCATGCTAAATTCTGTGAAGTACTTTTCTTTCTTAGGCATTGCTTAGAGTCAAAGAGAGAAAAGTCAGGAATAACTGATTTTTTACCTTGCCCTTAGTAGTACAGTAATAATACATTAAGCATTTTTAAACTCAATTATGCAAGCCTATTCTTTAAAAATTAATATATATCAAAAATTAATACTGTATGCCTTTAGTTTTCCTACCTATCAAAGGGTGTGGGGGGTTATTGATTTTATGATAATATTAAAAAGAATTAAAAAAATAACAATTACTATAGAATAGGAATTTTTAATAAAAATCAATGTTTCACCTTAACTTCTCAGGAAAATCATATTTCAATGAAGCCTGCAGCTCATTTCTGTCAAAGCATACAATATATTCACCAATAATGTTTCCTAGCTGTAGGTTTTGGTCATTATATGACATCTCCCCTTGTAATCTCATTATGGAGTCTGCTGGGCAAGTACAGGCCCTTCAGATTTGTCTATTAATAAAATTCTAGGGAGTAGAATAAAGGAATCTCCACTACACATTCCTTTGACAATTCATATGACATTCTGGAATAAACGGTTTATTTCAAAGCAAAAAAATATTAAAACAAAAATGTTACAGATCCCACTGAAAAAGTGAACTGTTTGAGGGAACTTAAAAGTGAGTTATAGCATCTTTAAGTAATTTGTATCTTCTTGCTTTAGACTTTTCCCTCTTAGAAGTATTTGTTAATATATCATATTGAAAAATGTAGCAACTCTGATTTCATACACGCAGAACTACATTTCCACAATCTAATACAGCACTTTCCAACATCTTGGTAGGCAAGTATTTAAAGTGGTTTTAAATAATTAATCTATAACAATGCAATTCTGAAAATCATTTCTTTAATGAGAAGGAAATTGTTATGAAATATTACAATTGTAATTAAAGTTACTGAAGTGTTAAGAAGTGAAAAGTTAAGAATTTTTTTTTTAAAGCTCTTTGAAAATGACAGACTAGCGCACCCTGGTGGAGTACTGTTTTGTTCAACTGCTTCCGGCCAAAGTGCAGAACACATATATTTCAAGGACCTGGGTTTGAACCCTGGGTTGGGGAGAACAACCAGGATGTACAACTAAATAAAAATAAAGTGCTTCTTCCTCTTCTCTCCTCCTGCCTGCCTGCCCACCCACTTGCCTTCATTTCTACCTGCACCTTTCCTTTAAAAAAAAAAAAAAGATAATGACAGAGTACTCTCATTTAATTTTGCTATCTCCCAAAACTACAAGGAGGAAGGAAGGGGGAGAGTGGCTAACTGACAAATCTAAGAAAGAACCTAGAAGTGTCGAAGGCTGAGAACCAAACCAAATTATACAAACGCGAAGGATCACGCAGACTGAACTATTCAACAGCAGCATTGGCAATAAGACATCAGTGCAGCAGTGTATCAATGCCTTCAAACTCCAAAAGTAATATGATTTACTCACAAAATTCTCAAATTCTAAGGAAGACTCCTTAAAAGGCTTAAAGAAATGACAGTAACTGATAACTATGAAATCAGAATAGAGTGTATAAAAAATATAATAGGGGAAAACCCTTTAAAAGAAGCAGTTTGATCCCCGATCTACCAAGTGATTAAGCTTGTTCCATTCCAGCAGCACAGTGGAGGTTTCCTCGCCAGGGTTTATCCTCTAGAGACAGTGAAAGAGAAGAGAACTCAGGGTGGATAACATGTCACAAATAGGGGATTAAGTAACTGTGTGCAACTGATGGGAAATGCTAAGATACCAGGTCTTCTTTCTCTTAAGTATCTCCCAGAACACTGGGAATTAGGATGCATCTTCCAGGCAAGAGATTTTGAAGTATCTTTTGTAAAGTGCCTTTCAATATTTCTGATCATTTTTCTGTTATCCTTTTTCTTGTGATTTTCAACAGTTCTTATATATTCTTGATACAAATCCTTTGTTGTACTATATTGTAAACCTTTTCTCCCACACTTGAGTTGCCTTTTTAGTTTTTTTAGTATTGCCTTTTGATGAACAGGTGTTTTTAGTATTCAAGTATATGATTTACCCATTTTCTATTATGTTTATTATTATTCAATTATATGCCCTACTTAAGAAAACTTACAATACCCACTAGTAGCAAAGATCTGTAATATCTACAAAGGTACTAACATCTTGGACTCCTCAACACGTTTTCCCTACAACTCCTGAATGATGTATGCGAAGCCAGTAAGTCTTGTGTTTCACAGAATTCACTCAAACCTTACCCACTAACTTCCCTGGAGTGGGGCTCTTGTGACCTCTTTAGAGAAGCAGACACTAGGCTATTACTGGTCAACTTTTCTCTTTTAGGGAGCCTTAATGTAACTGTAGCAATGCTGCCTTTTCTTTACATACTATGATTGGGATTGCTACTGATATTTTCAAAACAACACAAAATGCTGTCTAGATACACAGATGAGGTATGTATATACATAGGAGAATGGTAAACATTCTCTGATAATACTATTAATATTACATCTAGTTCTTTGCTGATTATCATTTATCAGAAACTATCTGGTCAAAAGTACATTGCACATTTCAGTCTAAAATGACCTCATGTTCAAGTCTAGATAGAATTCAGGAGCAATATCAAAGACAGGTGGTTTGTCTAAAATTGGAATTCCTAGTTTTCTTGAAATTTATATTTTCCTACATTTCAAAATATATTTATTTAGTACTGATACAATTATTGTTTGTTTGTCTTTAATGAGTGACTAAAAGAATTAAAGATATATCCATTTTATATTGTCTATACAGATAAATGGTTTGTTGGTGTCACTTCCCCATTTTTCCTTAGATTAAGTTAGATCAGCTGTTCTTGTACTTGTTATATCTTTTTCTCTTTAAAAAGAAACTAATGACATTGACTCTACTTTGCTTAAGGCAAACTCAAAGATAGTGAATATGTATATATATACACATAATTTTAATAAGACAATACAGTGTCCTAACTTGACTAGAGAAGAAATAAATGGAAAATAACTCATAATAAAAAAATGTAAATCTTTGAAACTTCTAGACTAAAAGGCCTAAAGAAAAACTAAGTTACTCAGTATGTACCTCTATGTAGAAATGCTGTAAATGTAACAGCTATAAATGCAGGCTGATACAGCTGTGTTGTATTACTGACTCAAAACTTCAAGCTTTGCCTCCAGGCATGGCCTCAAGCTTAGTTTACAAACTACCCAGCAAGATATGCCATCTTCTCTATCCACTCCAAGAAAATTGACCTAATATGCTGCTTCTGAGGTCTTCTCAGCATAGGAGATAAAAGGAGTTTTGTTGTCACTAAAACAATAAGCAAAAGACTGGTGCTTAGCGTGACAAACAATGTAGTTACTCTTCAAGCCAGAGGCTTTTGTTCCCACATTCCTATTTGTTTTTTCCAATGTCCTACCTTAAAAAAAAAATAGTCAAGGTAACTATTGTAAGAACTATTGTAAGAACACCCTACAGATCTGACAGTTTGAGTTTAGAAAGACTAGACTTGAAGGTTAAATTTTAGTGGAAAAGTCTTTAAGATCTCTTAAAAGCTAAAAATAAAAGTCACTTTTAAAGTCCTTAAACCCATGCAATATTCAGCCAGATTCCAAAGGTTGATCTTTGTGTTAGAAGTAACCATAAATATGTATGAAATTTTAATTTTTATCCTTAGCTTTTAAGTTCAAATGAGTCTCTATCGGAGCAAAACTGTATTGCCGCAAGAGTACCTCTCCACCACTGGACCAACACATAAGAATGCATCTTGAAAGCCTGGAGGTGAATCTCCTAAGCAGTGTTCTATTCAACTATAAGAAAGGATCTTATCCAGAACGGGAAAACCCATAGCTGCCACCAAAAACATTTAAACTTTCCTGAATTCACAGGTTATTTCATCCCCCAGTTTTCTAACCTCATTGTCCTGTTTAATGAACTGTCTCAATAAAGTATATAGGGCTTTGTCTGAATTCTGATCATAAATTCCTCACATAGATTTTATTAACTGAGCCACTTAGGAGCAAACAACAAGTAGAAAATGACACACAGCAATGCCTGGCATAATCAAGAACCTGTTAGAGACAATCTCTTTAAGATTAAAGACGTAGGCCAAGATATGGGAAAGTCATCTGCCAATACACCTGGTTCTATGTATCTAGAAGAAAAACTCAGACATAAGTCCTGCACTGGAGGGTTAGTATGGCTCGTAAATAATAATTATAGAATATCACTGCGTAGTAATTTTGACACCTGCTTTTTCTCTGCATGGAATAACTTCACAAACTCATCAATCGCTGCTTCAGACTCAGAAACTAAAAAGAAAACCTTCTAATGTTGTTCCAAGCAATAGACATCAGTCATCAGATGACATAAGCCTCAAGACACCATTTTCCTTCAGGACACATCTGTACTATCCATTTCTAGAGCCTTTCAGAGTCATAGCTATAACGAAGCACCTCACGTTCAACTTAAGAGCTGAAAATGTTCAGTTAGATTCATCCCCTTTTCTCTGTTCCCTGTATCATTCTGTTTTCTCAACCCATGTTCTGATCATAAGAGGTATGCAAGAAGTAACAAACTCTCGACACCCTCATACCCAGTTTTGAAATCTATAATGGAAACAAATTTCTAAAACTAGAATGTGCTGAAACAGATTTAGGCCTAAACCCTGATTCTACCACTCAAACCTATGCCTTTGAGTTAAAACTATGTACACATTACAGCACAAAAGACTAGATAAAAAAGGAAATTTTACAAAGGATGGCCATGTTGAAAACAGCAGGGGAAGAAGATGTAGTGCACAGTCATAGGGTTTCCTGTTGCTTTTGTTTGTTCTGATTTTTACCAGAACTTTAATGTGCATAAAATTGACTTTAAACCACTGAAGATAATATACATACACATATAATGTAAGCATTCGTAATAACATTTTCTAGATGTGTAAGTTACTTCACAGAAAATGTTGGGAAAAAAGTGAACAAGTACTTCAAAACCAAAAGTTTCATCAATTTTGTTAAACTGTAATTTTCACCATTTTAATACATTATATCAACTGCAAGAAAAGTTTATTCCTTTACATGGAATAGAAGTCTCTGCTTAAGGACTTCAACTTTTACCTGGGTTTTCAAATACTGATAGTTACCATGGCTTTTAAAAGCCGTTAGGTACAAGAATGATAAAATGTGGTTTTAGTTTTTGGCATGCCAGTGCAACAAAGAGTTTGAATGTGATTGACAGGCCAGGAGTGTGTAGAAGGGTAAAACCTATTCTTATGTCTGCTTCAGTAACTTTATTAGCCACACCTTACTTGTAAATTGTAAACTGTCATTCAAAGTAGCATAGTGATGTTTTAAACAAGTCAGGTGATAATACCCAACTTCTTTGTCTTAATGCCCAAAGGTAAATTCAGAAAATGCTCCTGTGTTTTGACTCATAAAAGCATCCATCTGGAAAAAAAACTAAATTACAAACTCAAATAGTAAAAGAGGAATAGAAAATAAGATTGACAGCACTATGCATGTATATAAATGGTATGTTTAAACATCACAATTAGCTAATTCAGCCTTCATTATATTTCAGTAATTATTTCAGATTGAGGGCAAAGAATAACTTTATTAATTGTTGGTAGACTTTGAATCAGTATTTTAAAATTTACTATCAACAATGTTTACTGAATATCAAAATCTTCACTGGAGACCCTTACTATCTTTAAAAGTACTATGAAAAAAATCTCTTTAAAATATGCCATTATCTTGTCAGAAATTCCACATTTTACATTAAAATCAATGCATAAACATATTCATGTCATACTTTTCTAACAACTGCACAATTTTGAAAATAAATGTTACAGTTTACTGATGTCTTATTAATAAGATTCTAACTATTCTTTCCTGGATATTAGATAATTTAATCTTAAGCAGTCAATAAAAGTAATAGAAACATATTGAAAAAAATTCAGATTGTTCCAAAAAGTACCATATAGTCCCCCAACCAAAAACCATATTTGCAACAACAAAATCCTTGTCATTTAAATTTCAATAAGATAATAAAAAGAAAAAAATCTAATTTTCAGAAAAGTATTACAGGTTTTAGTCCTTTAACCATGAATAACCAAAATGAATTCTGGTCAGTGTTCAAACTTTGAGATAAAAACCTTTCTGTGTAACTGCACAGTAACTCCATATTCAATAGTGACACTTGTAATTTTTCATATTTGAAGGACATAAAAGATAGGTCCATGGATTGGGACAAATTTAGGGGACATTAGGTAGTCTAGTTTTTATCTGGGGATTCAATTTTAGGATCTTGGGTTTTTCTTTTAAGGTAGATCAAACCACAAAATCATGTCTTAGGAAGCCTCTTTATCTGACAAGTAAGAAAAGATAAGCACCTGTAAGTTGATGTTTAGAGCCAAAACCAGTTTTGAAGTAACAAGAAAGGGAAAGCTAACAGTTCAAATTTCAGTCACTTTTCATTTGAACCCATCAATGTGTGCACTGGTCCATTAATTATGTGGCCCAGCACAAAATGGTATGTTAGTCTTCCCTTTTACTCTAGGGTGACAGCTGTAAGGTAAGATTACAATTCAGAAGAAAAAAGCTCAAATACTTTATTTATTCATCTCAAGAATTTACCTAAGTCTTGAATGAAAATGAAAAACTCTACCAATTGAAATCAAGCCAGTTGTTTTGTTGATCACTCTGTTAGAACCAAAATAATACTGTAAAGGTGATATAAGACCTGTTGTAATAAACCTAGCTTTTCCAGGTTAATGAAGTATTCTAAAAATAGAGGTCATACTCTTGATCACTGATAAGGAAGAATTCAGCTGAAAAACAGAGACTAAGAAGGATACTTCATAATGCTAAAAGATGAAACTCATAATGAATACATAACAGTTATAGAAATTCTAAATAATACAGCAATATATTCCACTAAGTAGAAATTGTAAGAGCTGTAAGGAGAGATTAAAAAACTGTACTATCAAAGGAAACTTTAATATATTTCTCTCATTTAAGAAAAATAATCAAGTGGACAAAAAATTAGAAAGGCTATAGAAGACCTATGCAAAATAATCAGTGAGTTAGAACGTTCAGATCTATAATAAACTCTGATCATGGAGAATGCACTTTTTTTTCAAATGCTCATGGAAGCATTCAGGAAAACCAGACATATCTTAGGCTACAAAGAAAACATGAATAAATCTATAAATTTTAAAGTATTAATAATACAAATGATACTCTGAACTTCTGAAAGCAATAAAATGAGAGTAATTAAATAAAAATCCAGGTCTATCACTTGGAAAATTAAAAACAAAGTAGGAAATAATTCTAAGATCAAGTGAAATTGTAGAATTTCTCGAAAGTAAAAATGAAATCTAGTAAATTTCTAAATTTTGACAACTCAAAATCTTTTTCTCTCTGATTTATTTCACTCAGCATAATCACTTCCAGTTTCATCCACGTTGTTGCAAAAGGCACAATTTCATCTGTTTTAATAGCTGTGTAGAATTCCACTAAATATATATACCACAATTACTTTGTACAATCACCTGTTGATGGATTTTAGATTGTTTCCATGTGTTTACCACTGTGAATTGTGTTAAGGTGTGCACATACTTTTCCTGATTAGTGTTTTTGTATTCTGAGTATATACCTAGAAGTAGAACTGCTGGATCAAATGGTAGGTCAATTTTTTTCTTTTTTGATGAATCTCCATACTATTTTCCAAAGATGTTGCACTGATTTACATTCCCACCATCAATGCAGGAGAGTTCCTTCTTCTCTACATCCTCTCCAACACTTGTCTCCAGTCTTTTTGATATAGGCCAGTCTCATTGTGTGAGGTGGTACTTCACTGTGGTTTTTATTTCCATTTCTCTGGTGGTGAGTGATGCAGACCATTTTTTCAAGTGTCCGTAAGGCCATCTGTGTGTTTTCTCTAGAGAAGTATCTATATTTGAGTTCTGCCCATTTCTATTTTCTGCCCATTTTTTTGAGTGGGTCATTTGCTTTTTTAGTTATGAGTTTATGTATGTCTTTTACATATTTTAGAGACTAAGCTCTTCTATGATGGATGTATGTCAGATATATATGTACACAAATATCTTTCCCATTCAGTGGCGTTGCCTTTTGTTTAGTGATTCTTTTCCATAGGGAAAATTCTAGAGTGATGTAGTCGCAACTGTTAGTTTTATTTTTAATTCCTTTGCTATGTCATGTATCCAAAGACATATCTGAAGCTTATGTCATATAGTATATTTACTATGTTTTCTATGTATTTTATCTATTTTTTTTTTTTTTAAGGAAAGGTGCAGGCAGGAAGAGAAAGAAGGAAGCCTTTTCTTTAATTTAGCTATTCATCTTAGTTGTTCTCCTGTCCTGAGTCTCTAACTGGGTCCTTGGGATGTATGTAGACTATGCCCAGTGGCCTTATCTTATAGGCCACCAGAGTGCACAATCTATGTAGTTTACAGTTTTGGGTCTTACATCTGGGCAAGTGATCCATTTTGAATTAATTATTGTGTATAGCGTTAATGAGCTGTCTAGTTTCATTATTTTGCAGGTGGGTGTCCAATTTTTCCCAACACCATAGGTGGAATACTTTACTTCCTCCATTGAATGCTCTTGGCTATTTTATTATAGATTAACTGTATATAAATATGGTTTTATTTCTGGGCTCTGAATTTTATTCCACTAGTTGGTCTGGTTTTTTTCCAATACCATATTATTTTGATGACACTGTTATATAGTTGGAAATCAGCAAGTGCTGTTTCACCATTTTTCTTCTTTTCTCTGAAGAAAAACTAGTCTTTGACTGTTAAAAGCATTTTATGATTCATTAAAAACTTCAGTATTATGTGTTAAATTTTCATGAAAAATGTCCCAGGAATTTTGATAGGAATTGCATTGAATGTGTAAATTGCTTTGGGTAAAATGGCCATTTTAATTATGTTAATCCTTTGATCCATGAGCATGGAATAGTTTTCCATCTCTGTCTTATTTTTTAAATATCTTAAACTTTTCAATGTATAGGTCTTTCACCATCTTTGCTAAGTTTATTCCAAGTATTTTTAGCTTTTTTCTGATGCTATTGTAAATGGAATTTTTTTTTTTAATTTCTGTTTCCTCAAGCTCATTGTTTGCATATAGAAATGCCACAGATTTTTGTATGTTAATTTTATATCCTGCCACTTTGCTGTACTCGTTAACTGTTTCTAACAGTTTTTAGTGGAATTTTTAAGGCTTCCTAAGTATAATATAATCTGCAAATAATGATAGTTTTGTTTTTTCCAGTATGAATTTCTTTAACATCGTTTTCTTGCCTAATTACTACTATGGCCAGGACTTCTACAACTATGTTGGATATTAATGTGGGTTTGTCATATGTGGCTTTTATTGTGTTACGGTATGTTGCCTTCTATTCCCATTTCAGTAAGAGTTTTTATCATGAACGGGTGATGCTTATCCAATGCTTTCTCTATATCTATTGATATGATAATATGATTTTTATTTTCTCCTTGTTGATGTGTTGTATTATGTTGATACATTTCCATATGATGAACCATCCTTGCAGCTATGAAATAAATCCCATTCGATTATAATAGGTATTTTTAATGTGCTATTAAATTATGTTTGCCAGGATTTTGTTGAGGAAGTTTGAATCTATGTTCATCAATGATAATATAACAACCTATAATAATACTTTTGGTGCTGACTTGTCTGATTTTTGAATCAAGGCAATGTTAATATTGTAAAACATACTTAGAAGTATACCTGCTTCCTTTCTCTTTAAAAAATATTTTTACAGACAAAAATATCCCACCATAAACAAAATTTTAAGATAGGACAAAAGGAAAATATTTGCAAGAATAAAATGTATATTTCTAATATATAAAGAGCTTCTTTAAAAAGAGGGGAAAAGGCCCAATGTCCTAAATAAAATTGGGCTAAAAAATCTAAAAAAAAAAAAAAAAAAAAGGTCAGACTGTATTATAATTCCCTCAAGATATTTTCCACGTTAGATTCCAAAAATCTACCTATGTATTCTACTGCCATGGGCTATAGGGACACTTAATACTCTCGTACATTGAGTTATAGTATATACAGTAAAAACTGTATATAAAACAATATGGTAAAATCTAATAAAACTGAAAAATTGCCCTATGATCCAGAAATCCCACTTCTATAAATCTAGCCCAACATCCCTGATTAAAAAAGAAAAAATATGTATATATGTAACTATGGAAAGGAATAGAACATGGCAGTCAATCATAGCATTATTTATGATAGAAAAAGAGACTAGCTGCAATCTGAAAAGACATGTAAATGGCCTACAGATATAAAAATGTTCTATATTACTGTCACCAGGGAAATGCAAATAAAACCACAGTGAGATTATCACCATCATCTCATACCTGTTGAATGACGTATATCAAAAAAACTAGAAAAAACAAGTGTGGATGAGGGTAAGAGGAAAGAAAACTCTCTTACACTATTTGTGAGAATGTATATTAGTGGAACTTCAATGGAAAATAGTATGGCGATTCCTCAAAAAATTAAAAATAGAGCTACCATTTTATCTAGCAATTCCACTTCCAGAAATTTATCTAAAGGATAAAAATACACTAATTAGAAAATATATTCCACCCGCCCCCCCCCATGTTCACAACAGCGCAATTCACAATTTCGCAAGATATGGCATCAAGTTAAATGCCCATATACAGATGACTGGATAAAGAAACTGTGGTATTTAAATTCAATGGAATTCTACTCAGCTACCTAAAAAGGTGAATTCTTACTTTTGCAGCAACCTGGACACAATGTGAGGTGACTATGTTAAGCAAACTAAGTCAGGGGAAAAAATTAAAAATACTGTATTGTTTCTTTCACACGTGAAAAGCAAAGATGCATAACAAATGAACAAACAAAACACAATTAAAAACCTAAGGACTCTGAATTCAAGACTGTGGTCACCAGAGAAGAGTAAATCAGTGGGGAGCGAGGAGGGAATCTGAGGTTAAAAGAGTAAAATTCAAAGTGACTGGCACTAGAACTCTGGTAGTGAGTGTTTTGTGAAATACACATTGACATATGAATCTTTTCTCCTTAAAACTATACAGTATTAAACATTAAACATTAATTTTTTGAAAAGAGATTGAATAAATTCTCAATATCTATTAAAAGGAGATTGGTTGAGCACACTATGGTACATCCACAATATGAAAAACTGTACAGTTATAAAAATATTAAAACATCTTCATATACAGAGAAAATAGAGTAATCATCAGAATCTATTATGAGAAAAAAGTACTCCTAAAAATTAAAGACATGTATCTTTGATGAATACTGATGCCAAAATTCTCAGCAAAATACTAGCAAAATGAATTCAACAATTCATTAAAAGGATCACACACCATGATCAAGTGGGGATTTTATTCCAGGGATGCAAGATGGTTCAACACACACACATGAATAATTCAGTATATCAACAAAAGGTGGGGGGAGGAATGATTAACTTGAGATGTAAAAAAAAAAGCATTTGATGAAAGTCAACACCCATTATTGTTAAAAAGTCTCCCAAAATGGGTAAGAACACATGTACCTCAATACAAGTATGGCAATATTTAATAAACCTATAGTCAACACCATGCATAATGGGGAAAAACTGAAAACTTTTCCCTTAAGATTAGGAACAAGTTAAGAATGTCCACTATGGCCACTACTCTACAATATAATGTTGGAAGTACTGGTCAGTGCAATTAGACCAGAAAAGGACATAAAGCTATCCAAATTAGGAAAGAAGTGAAAATGTCACTATTTGCATGTGGCATGAATAATATCTGAGAGAATTACAAAGACTCCAGTATAAAGCTACAAGAAACAATAAATAGAAACAGTAAAGTGGCAGATTACAAATTAATATTAAAAAATTATTCTATTTCTCTATGCAAGTAAACTTACAGAAGGAAAACTTACCCAATAACAAGTATATAAAAAAAGAATAAACTTAAATTACAGAAAGTCCTATACTTTGAAAATGATGAGCTTTATTAAAAGAAATAAAAGACAAGAAATGAAAAGATATTCCATCTTCCTGGAGGAAAAGAACTAGTACTGTTAAAATAGCCATATTACCTAAAGCGATATACAGATTTAATGCAATTCTCTTTAAAATCCCAAAGACATTCTTCACAGAAATAGAACCAAAAAAGCATGCAATTTATTTGGAACTATGAGAGACCCCCAAATAGCAAAAACAACCCTGAGGAAAAAGAACAAAAATGGAGGTGTCACACTTCGTGACTTTAAACTACACTACAAAACAATAATAAAGTCAGCGTGGTATTGAAAGAACAACAGACACATAGATCAATGGAATATAATTGAGAGCCTGGAAAGAAGCTCACAGAAATATGGACAATTTATGACAAAGGAACTAATAAGGTTATACAATGAGGGAAAGGACAGTCTCTTCAATAAACATGTTGGGACTACTAGACAGTCACATGAAAAAGGTTACTGGATCACTACCTAATACTGTATTCATAAATTAGTTAACATTGAATTCAAGACTTAGTTATAATGTCTGAAACCTAAAATATAAAGAAGAAAACACATCCAAAATACTCCTTTGACATTCACCAAGAGACATTATTTTGGAATTGTCTACCCCAGCAGCAAGGAAAACAAAAACAAAAATAAATAAATGGGACTACATCAAACTAAAAATCTCTGCAAGGGAAAGAAACTATCATTAAAATAAAAAAGACTGGTATGCCCTTGTGGTTTAGCAGTTAAATAACAGCCTCTGACTGGTGCAGTCCACATACATCCCAAAGACCCGGATTCAAATCCCAGGGCTGAGGGAACAACCAACTAAGTAAAAATAAGAGCTTTTTCCTCTTCTCTCTTCCTGCCTGCCTGCTTACCTTCATTTCTATCTGCACCTTTCCTTTAAAATTAAAAAAAAAAACCCAAAAGACATCCTGCTGTTGGGAAAAGATATTTGCAGATCATACATAAAATAAGAGGTTAATATCTAAAATATATAAAGAATTCGTAAAACTCAGTAACAGAATAAAAATCCGTTTTAAAAGTAGGTGTAAGATCTTAATAGACACTTCTTCAAAGAAGATATACAAATGCCCATATAGAAACATGAGAAGATGTTCTACCTCTCGTTATTAGAGAAATGCACATCCAAACAGATAGACACTTTTAAGATGACATACAAATGGCCAATATGTACATGAAAAGATATTCTGCTCTGTTCTTAAGGAAATATAAATCAGGACAGCAATGAGCTATTACCTCATACATATGAGAATAGCTATTATCCGAAAGAATGGAAACGAGCTGGAGAGAATGTGGAGAAAATGGAATTCTCGTATACTATCGGTGAGAGTGAAAAATGGTACAATGATATGGAAAGCAGTGTGGAGAGTCCTCAAAAAATTGAGAGTGGAAATCCCATATGATTCAGTTATTCCTCTGATGAGTATTTACCCTACAAACACAGCATTAATTTGCAGAGATATATCCACCCCGTATCCATTGCAGCATTTGTTAAAACAGCCAACGACTGGAAACAATCTCAGTGCCCATCAACAGATGAGTGGATAAATATGTGGTAATATATACCTAGTAAAATATTCTGCAACTGTCATTAATGATGAAATTCGGCCATTTGCAGGACATAGATGGACCTAGAAGGAATTATGCTTCATGATATAAGCCTGAAAGAGGAAGCAGTGATATCACTTCTGACATCACTTATATATGATTTATAGAGAAAGCAAACCAAATCAAACAGAAATAGAATTTAAGTCAATTAAAGTAAATTAATGGTTGCAGGAAGAGAAGGGGGACAGGCAAGCTGAGTATAGGGAATCAGTTGCATAGTGAAGGAAGAACTGAAATTGTGGTGAACTTAATATGTTCATATGTGGATTTGCTATGATGTACACCATAAGCCTACATAATGTTATGACGTAATGTTCCTTTAATACAATTTAATTCAATAAAATAAATTAAGAAAACAAAACTTGTGTTGTAAATCAAAATTACCTCAATAAAAATATTAATTAGGATTTTCAACACAGTAGAATAGAGAAACAGCAGAATAGAGAAAAAATATGTAAGAACAATGAAAAATATCGCTTAGCCCTAATTTTGAATTGATGATACCAGGATAAACTAATAATGTAGTTGATAGTTTTTTTTAAATTTCAGAACATAACTACAAAATCCTAGCTTTATCATTGAAAGATACTACACCACCCCAAAGTCAATGGGCACTCCTAATGCCCAGACAGTGGTTCATGAACATTGTCTTTCAACTTTTCCATAACACCTTGGCAAAAAGTTACCTCCTGGTTTGAAATAAGAAATGGGTAAGATAATCCTGGGACATTTTTTCAGAGCAGAATACAAGAAAGTAATCAGTGATTAATGGTAGGGCCATTTTGAAATGATGTAAGAACTAACTTGGAGAGTCCCACTAGCTACCCAAGATGGCAGATTAGCATGATCTTCAGCTCACCTTTCCATAAAGACACAAAATTTATCTAAACAGACACTACAACATTTGAAAAAGAACTGTGAATTGGGGGTCTGCACCCTACCAGGGAGCATATACACTCTTACGTGGAAAACAGAGGGGCTTTTCTTTGGAGAACAATAGGATTCCAGGGACCATTCAATACAGGACAGTGAGCAGGGAGAACTAACAGATGAAGTGTGCAAAGAAGTAAATAAAGGATTTTCATTTATTGACCAAAATACTTTGGTGGGAAGAAGAAGAAAGAGGGATAGCTTCCAGTGAATAGACACTGATAGGTGTTTTCCCAGACTCTCTTTTTTTTGTATGGTGTTGGCACTAATGAACACTGTGAGGTAGGGTTGGTCATGGGGAATGCTGTACTGGAATAGATCAGAGGTCAAAATCCCCACCCCTCTGCCACCATCAGATCATGGGACAGTTTGCTTTCTTGATTACTGTTCTCATGGCTAGTGGGATAGCAATTGCCTAGGATAGCAGGAGACAGAACCTGCAACAGGCAGGTGAGTGCTTTCCTACAAAGCTTGGTTTGTGAAACTGGTTCCAATTCTGCTTTCTCAGAGAGGATCACAAGAAAAACAGCCTAAGAAACAGCTGCGACTCTCCTGTGTGGCGCTGCTGCTGCCCCTCAAATAATGGAGCAAAACGTAATACATTTATAAATATTTTTCTGCATAATTAAATTTCAAGATATAGAATTACTAGACCTAAAAGAGAAAAAATAATTTAATTGTTATAGATGCTGTCAAATTTCCATTTAAAAAGTACTAATTTACTACATTTCTAAGCACCCTCATCAACAATCTGAGAGGTTAAATGACTTGTTCAAGACCAGAAGACAAAGAGGAGACTATGAGTAAACTCAGATAATAAATCCACATTGAGTCAGTAGTTCACTAATTTAACCAGTTTTTAAATTTTAAAGTTTTTAACCAGTTTTTAAATTTTCATATGTAAAACACTGAACAAATGATCCTCTACAAGTTATACAAAAAATTTCTTGCTACTTATCAGTTAATAAAAGTTTAGACAATAAAAATTCCCTAAATAAAAGTGTCTCCATTTTATATATATATATATATATATATATATATAATATATTCATACTTATTTTTTTTAAAGGAAAGGTACAGGCAGGAATGAAGGAAAACAGAGAGGCAGGCAGGAAGAGAGAAAGAAGCATTTTATTTTTATTTTTAGTTGTTCATACTGGTTGTTTACCCCCCTGGACCTGGACCTGGACCCAGGGGTATGTGGCCTGCATTTTTCAGAGGTGACTGTTCTAACCATTACTCTACCAGGGCACATCCAGTTTACCATTAAATATTAATTCAAAAGTAAAAATAAAAATCTTTGAAATCTAAAGACATTAAATTAATTAATGATGTTTAATAACACCTCAACTTTATATATTTCCTAGTTGTATAATATTTAACTGTAAAATTAGCATACTTTTTGAGGGAATATATGGAGATAGAATAATAATAATTAGTATCTCAGCACTAAATTTCAATTGGAGTATACCAACTGATTAACAAATTTAATGATTCTTGATATTTGCTACATTTTCTGGCCTGACAATAAAAAATGAAATTTGATCTTGTTTATAAAGTTTATTTTTTCACCAAAGTTATCCTAGAAAAAACTACTTCAAGTATCTGCTTTTCTCTATGATACACTCTGATGATATATGCACAATGAAACTCATATCAATACACACTAATAATAATTAAAACTAAAATTATTATAAAGTACTTTACTCTCAGTTTATTTACATCTCCCCAAAGAATAAGTTATTATTACTAATTTCCACTTATGCATATCAACATATTACAAAGGTCTCTAAGGATAAGGGAGAAGACATATTTTCATCCATAAAGTATTATGACAACACATTATCATTAACAATTTGCATATTTTTACTGTTTGTGCTTATATGATTTTCTAATGAAAACAGAACTGTTCAAGAAAATATATGCTGAATTTCTTCAAATGAGGATCATGACTTTCAGAGAGATCATATCAACATTTTTAAATAACAGACAAACACAGCAAGATCTGATAACTCAAAAATAAGTTACTTATGCTCTCACCTCTTTCAGCCATTTTGGCTATTCTTTCCTTTCCTGCTGTTTAATAAACTGTTGATACTTCCCCCATTATCATCTTACTCTCTTGCCTTTTTCTAGTTCTGATAGAAAAAAATATATATTTTCTTTAAGAACAGCATGGAAAATATCACAGTTGGAGGTACAAGGAAAAATAAGCTTGGCATGTACTGGTGTAGCGGTGGATTAGTCAATTGCCTTCAGCACAGGTCACATATCCCAAGGACCCAGGTTCAAAACCTGGGGCCAGAATGAAAACCAAGGTGAATAAATAAAATAAAGGGAGTACTTCCTCCTCTTTCTTCCTTCCTGCCTGTCTCTGCTGCTGTTCATTCCTGCCTGAACCTTTCTTTAAAAATTAAAAAAAAAAAAACTTGAGTAGAAAAAATGTTATCAAAATATTTTAAAGATTTGTAATAATTCCGTAACTTATATCACTATATAATAATGATATTATAATATGTGGCTTTCTCAAGCTATTAAAATATCACAGATTTAAAATCACTAACAGATGATTTCCTTTCAGCTTAAAGCTTTTACCATTAAGTAGAAATCATTCAATTAACAAGGTCTTATCACAGGAGCATGACCAGTGTTACTCTTCTATGTAACTATCAAGATTTTGCCAAAAGCTACATTCTTATATTTTCTGCTTCATAAATAATCTTGGGTTGTAAAAAATTGCATATTATTGCTCTTTTTTGAGAAAAACTGTTACCAACAGTACAGTTTTAATGTTTGCTTTTTTAAGTTGCTTTTCGAAAGACAAAATCAGTTACTTAGCATATATATGCATATATACATTTATATATATACATCAAAATATAATATTAAGATCAAAATACAAATGTCATTACTTTTAAACATTTTATTGATGGAGTTGTTCTCTTGGTCTGTTTCTTAGAATTTATTTTCAACTAAAACTAAAACTGAAGTTTTAGTTCAGTAGTAAACTCAAATTAAATTCAATGGAAATATTTATGTGTGTGTGCATATATATACATATACACATATATAGATCTGTACAGATATATAGGCACAGACAAGTATATGAATACACATTCATATTTACATATACATGTATAGGTATACATACACATATATGTATACATAATTATGTTCTAAGAACAGAGCTTATTTTTTTTTAAACATATCAAAAACCTAATACTTCTTAAAGGATTCTATTTGGGGACTTCCTAATTGTTTAAAATATCAGTCTGAAGAATTCCTGTGAACAGTTTTTACTGGCTCTGTGTCCTTTTAGCTTAAAGGATTTTATAATTGCTCTGTAAATATCAGAATATTCTATATATTGTACAATGTACACAGAGAAGCTGTCAAATACTTGTTTGTTTTTATGCCTCCAAAAAAGCTGTATTTTTTTTTTACAAGAGCAGCTGCTACTTTGTAAATATTTTAATGACTTCTGTTAAGTAGAGCTGTCAGTTTAACAAACATCGTTATAAAAGATTTTCATTCTTCCATGTGATTGCACATCTTGAAATGTGTTTTACCCTGAAAATCCTTTGGAGATTTTAGATTCTAAAGGACAACTGTTTTGAAGGTACAAAGTCAACCAAAGAATATATTTAAAGAATACTGTATAATATTACCAGAGAAAAAGACCATTTGTTTCAGAAGACAAACGTATAACAGCAATAAATTATCTTAGTTCACTTTTCTTCTTTTGACTTGGGTGGTTTGTTGAAATAGAACAGCACTGGCTTTGGAGCCAGACATTTCAAGTATGAACCTCAATTCTTTTGCCATGTAATAAATAGATGCAGGTTTAGCGCAAACCAATTAACCTCTTTGGCCCTCAGTTTCTATATCTGTAAATGGGATAATGATACTTACCTTACAGAGTAGTTAGGAGAATTAGAAGTTTTATATATATATATATATATATATATATATATATATATATATATATATATATATATAAAGGGCCTAATTCAGTAAAAGTAGCAATTATTATTCTGTTTTACTACTTAGCAATAAAGTCTCCCAATCATTCTTTAGTCTTTGTCCTTTACATATTTATTCATTCGCCTTATCTCTTCTTTCTTTTCTTTTTCTTTTTTCTCCTGTCTCATGAATTTAAAAGTGAGACTATTTTAGAGATGATCTTATTTAGCACTTTTATTGAACTAATAAGAAAAAGCTCATAGAGAGTAAATGACTTATCTAAGATCACAGATAAGCAGAGATCAGAACCCTGGTCTGAGTTTTCACTGCTTTCCTTCTTGTTGTGAAAAAGAATCTGATGAAACAATTCTATCCTGGGTCTGAAGGAGCATGTCTAAGGTAGCAGAGTGCAGTGAAAAGAAAAGGAAAAATACTAAGAAAAAAGGAATAGGAGTGCTTTTCCTTTTTCTAGAGCAGTGCTCAGTAAACTGTTTTTGTGAAGGTCCAGATAGTAAATATTTTAGGCTTTGCAGGTCATATGGTTTCTTACCTCAACTTAACTCAACTACTCAACTACTCAACTCTGACTTCATAGCACAAATAGTAGCCATAGATAACATATATATAAGTGAGCACTGCTGTGTTTGTTCCAAGAGAATTTTATTTGGATACTGAGATATAAATTTCTTAAAATTTTCATGTCTCAAAACAGTATTCTTTTTAATTTTTTATTCATTAAAAATAAAAAATTTTTTGCAGTCCATCAGATCAGTTTATGGGCTACTTGATCCAAGGGCTGTTGTTTGGTGACCCTATTTTAAAGAAACTTTAAATACCTTATAGGTATAGGAGTATAACCAATGAAACCTGGAACAGATACTCAGTTTCAGTGTTGTGGAACTGACGAGGTTTGATAGGGTGAGATGAAAGGAAATGTGTCTACCTTCACTAAAGCAGGCAATAGTCATACTGGTTCAGCAGATGACCGCTCCTAGGAAATGGGGGCCAAATGTTGCCAAATTTCTGATTTTTCAAAAAGAAGTCAGAATGCTGAATTTTTATTTTAAATTTATCAGTTTCTAAAGGGTAATTCAAAGTGATATTAAAATATTGTAGGTCAAACATCTGTAAGCTGAAATGGGCACATGACTACCAGTTTAAAATCTATGTTCTAGGGGAAAAAAGCAAAACAAAATTCTTGGTAATTTCTGCTTTCTGGAAAACACCTGAAGTTACCCAATTTGGTATCTTTCTATTTATCCAAACCCTTTCTATCTGCCAACGTATCACAAAAGTATGACAATAAAGTAATATATCATTAAGGTTATAAAACTCTCCCTACTCATTCCTCTACCTGATGCACAAAAAAATTCTGCCTTTTTAGTTTGCTAGTTTAAGATTTTATGCTTTGTTTAGCAGGTGGCATGAAAGTATTAGTCATACCTGCAACCTTCCCTAGTAGCAGGAAGCTGAATATATCTTTAAAATAAAACCACATTATTAAAGCTATAATTTAATACTACCTAACTTCGTTAACACAAATAATATAAAGAGGCTGTTAAGTAAACCTTGTTTTCTAACTGTTCTGTTCTGCTGTTTCCCCTATTTACAACCATAGTCAATTGCTGCTACATGGATCCTACTCCATTTTATATACAACAATGTATAGTTTAAGCACCTGAAAAATGCTCAACATCACTAATCATCAGGGAAATACAAATCAAGCCCACCTCACATGTGAATGACTATCTAAACAAAAACTCTATTGCCAACTATGTGAAGAAAAGGAAACTCTTACCGGTGCTTGTCAGGAACATGTATCTATACAGCCCTTATAGAAAGCAGCATGAAAGTCCCTCAAAAAATTAATAATAAAGCTACTATATGATCCAGCAATTCGACTTCTGGGTATTTATATGAAGAAAATGAAAACACTCTGAAAACATATACATCCCCTAGGTTCACTGCAACATTACTTACAAAGCCAAGCTGCACACACACACACACACACACACACACACACACACACACACACAATGTAATAATAAACTCTGAGGGTAATATTCTAAGTGAGATAAGTAAAACAAAGAAAGACAAACACGATATGATTTAACTTCCATGTGGATTCTAAAAAATAGACTCATAGAGATAATAGATTAGTTACTAGTACAAGGGAGGAGGTCTGGGTGTAAGTATAATGGGTAAAGGGTATTAAGAGATAGAAAGTCTCCAGTTATAAAATAAATGTCATGTGGTAGACTATATAGCAAAGAATCTCTGGGCAATGATATTGTATAGCAAATGTGGAAACTAAACAGATGGGAAATAAATTTACTATGCAAGTCATCTGTAGTATTTTCAAATGTTGAATCATTATGCTGCACACCTGAAACTAAAATAATGGCTGTCAATTATACGTCATAAAAAAAAAACTTATTACTAAAAGTCATTAACCACAAGGATTGGCAAAAAAACTCAAAGTGAGATGAAATACACACATTTTTTGTCTGTCTAGGAAAAAGCATTGTCTTTACCTACAGCAGAAACAGTGAACTTGAACTTAGGTCATTCAAAATGACTGAGTCAGAGGAGAAAAAAAGAGAAATAAACAAAGAAAAGTAAAGGGAACCTAAGAAACTTATAGGATACCATCAAATGGGCATATACCTTATAGGATTCCCAGAAAGAAAACAGAAAGGGAAGAGGACTACTTTAATAATGACTGAAAACTTGCCAATGCTAGGAAAGAAATGGACATGCAAACTCAAGAAGTTCAACAAACTGTGACTAGTATAAATGTAAAGATATCTACATTATAAACAAACTATTGAAAGTAAAAAATATCTTGAAAACAGCGAGAGAAATGGCTAATCACATATAGGGGGCTGTAAAAAGATCATCATATTTCTCCAAAGAAAATATACAGATGGCCAATAAGCACATGAAAGGATGTTCAACATCACTGACCATTAAGGAAATGCGAACCAAAACTATTATATCACCTCACACTCAGTAGGATGGCTACCTATACGGGAAAAAGACAAAACAGAAAACAAATTTTGGCAAGGATGTAGATAAACTGGACTCAGTATTGTTGGTGGAATTATAAAACACTGTAATCACAATGGAAAGAGTATACTGGTCCCCTAAAAAATTAAAAATAGAACTTAGATATGGTCCAGGAAGAGACACATCCAAAGAAATTGTTATAGGGTATCAAAAAATATCTGCATATCCATGTTAATAGCAGCATTAGTCACAATAGCCGGGAAGAAGCAGCAAACCAAACCTGCATGAACAGATGAATGGACAAGAAAATGTGGTAAACAAAAGCAGGTGGATTATTATTTTGCTGTAAGAAAGGAAGAAAATACCTGTCACATGCTACAGCATGGATGAACATGAGGATATAACACTGAGTGAAAAAAACTGGATACGAAAATACAAATACTTTATACCAACTTATATACAGTATCTAAAGTAGTCAGATTTATTGAAAAGAGAGTAAAATATTGCACCAGGGGTAGGGGTGGGAGAGAAATGGGGAGTTGCTTAATGAGTATATAGTTTTTTTTTTGCAATATAAAAATGTTCTGGAATGTACTGCACAATAATGTGAATATACTTAATACTACTGAATTAAGATCATTCCAAGATCACAGACTGTTAAGATCCTAAGTTCACCTCCTCCCTACATATACAACAAAATTGCTCCAATTTAACAATGGCCTTTGAAAAGAAAGGATACATGTCTTGGTAAAGGGTAGGAAAAGCTGATCACTCTGGCATTAATGCCACCTAGTATTCAAACATTTTGGGCCACTGGAAGGGACCAGCAATAGAGACCTTCTTCCTGGGGCTAAAGGACTTACAACTGGTTTACCACACTTACACCTGGGAACTGACCTATGAGTGCATACAACCTGGCATGGGATATAGAGGAACTTCACTTTGAAGAACAACAGTACTCTGGGGAGCAAAGAACACAGGATAGAAAGCACTAGGAACAGATAAGGTGTGCACAGATCTGACTGCATGACTTTTATTTGTTGAACTAAAAACATCAGTCGGCAAAATAAGAGGGATAGCTTCCCTGTGTACTGAGTCACTGATGGGAGCCCTCTCCCTCTCCAGGTACTCTTTTTTTTGTCCTTTTGGTACTGGAGATCATCAAATTAAAGCAAAGTCCTGAGGGAAAGTCACCCCATCTTCTTCACCATTAACATACTTGTGCTGAAAGACAGTTTGTCCTCACAGTTATGGTCCACTGGGCTGCCCACATGGGACAGGTGGCCAGGTGGCCAGGTCTACAACCCTGGTACAGAGAGCTGAGTGATTTCCTATAAATAGGTTTTGGCAACTTTCTCAGGAAGGATCATTAGGGAGAAGCTAACGAAATGGCATAGCAGATGTCTGATGATACTTCTAAAGAGCTTTGCATATCTACCTGCTACTTGCTAGAGCTCTCATTCCCTCGCTATAGGACTTACTATGTGATTCTCCCTATTTAAGTTGCTGCCCAACTTGAGGACTGACTTTCCC
This sequence comes from Solenodon paradoxus, assembly GCA_004363575.1. Classification (NCBI taxonomy): domain Eukaryota; kingdom Metazoa; phylum Chordata; class Mammalia; order Eulipotyphla; family Solenodontidae; genus Solenodon; species Solenodon paradoxus. The sequence goes on from RJWH01000140.1 coordinate 746,986, forward strand.
AGAGGGAGTATGCTTTGCTGTGACATGCTCCCGAAGTCCCTGGGAGACACTGAACTCCCTCTCACCAGTGGCTTTTGTTTGGACTGTGGCCTTCTTATGACCTGGGCCCAACATCCTGGATCTGTCTCTTGCTGCCATGTGATTCATGCATGTGACTCGAGAGAACCTCTGCACTCAATGTTCAGACTCCAAACCTAAAAAGCTGAACTTATAAGTCTCAACACAATGCTGACGCTAGAGCTACAACCATTCTGATTGGTGCAGAGATCACACAAAACTAGGAAGCCTAGCATTTCAGGTCAATAGCCTAGGCCTATACTCTGCAATCTGATACCCTAACACAACATCAATGCAGGAAAGGAAGGGCCTTCCTTCCCTTATTTTATGGGTTAGACTAACTCATAAAAATAAATACAAATTACCAAACAGAACAAAAATACAGAGAACTAGACCCCTAATGATGAACCAAAACAAAACCCTAGGATAAAATCTGAATGCAGCAGATAAAAATGAGCTGAAGATTTTAAGGTAACATTTTTAATGATGCTCACTGAAATCAGGACAATGATGGAGGAACAAAAAGAGAAGTACAATGAAGGTAGATAAAAGAAGGCAATTCCAAACAGAATACATAGAGCTAAAAGCTAATAGTTGAAGTAAAGAACACAATGGAGGGGCTCAACAATAGACTGAAAGAAACTCCAATAGAATGGTGAGCCATAAAATAGTCATAGGGAATGGACCCTAGGAAACAAGCAAAGAGAAAAAAGAATTAAAAGAAACAAAGACAATATAGGATATTTGTGGGAAAACTTCAAGAGAAACAACATTTACATCATAGCTGTCCCAGAAAGAAAAGAGAGAAAGGGGCAGAAACCATTATTTGAAGAAATAAGAGATAAGATTTTCCCTAATCTGGGGAATAAAACTGACATCCAGATCAGGAATCTCAAAGAAATCCACACAAAACAAACCCAAATGGATATACATCAATACATGACAAAAATCCAAGATAAAGAATCATAAATGCAGCTAGAGAAAAATAAGTTATATGCAAGGGAACCCCCATAAGACTGTATGCAGATTTCTCAGCAGAAACCTAACAAGCCAGAAGGGAATGGCATGATATATTGAAAGAACTGAAAGAAAAGGACTTCTAACCAAGAACACTCTAGTCTGTTAGGCTATCACTTAATAGTTGCTGATGAATTAGAATTGAAAGAGTAATAAAAAGCTTTACAGATAAAAATTAAAGTAATTCTTCAAAATTAAAAAAAAATCTTTGCAAGAAATACTAAAGGAATTTCTATAAAATGAAAAGAAATTGCACCTAGAAATAGCAAGACACAAAAATATAAAATGTGTGGGGAAAATGTGAATGGTTTTAATGAGCTTGAGACTAACTTGCTTTCAAATTTCAAAGGTCATAAGCACAGAAATGTATATGTAAACCTAGGGTAACCCCAAAACATAAATCCATACAAAAAAACAAAGAAAATAAAAAGAGAAACCAAGCACAACATAAAAGTTTTCAAAGCACAAAATAAGAACAAATGTATGACAATAGTCTACAATAATGCACAGAAATCAAGAAGAAAATGGCAATCCACAGATATATATCAATAATTACCCTAAATGATAATGGACTGAACTCACCAATCAAAAGTAAGAGTGGCCAGATGAAAAGAAAAACAAAACTCAACTTTTTTCTGCATACCAGTTCAATCAAATGTTGGAAAATAATCATACAATCAAATGGCAACCTAAAAAAAGCAGGAATATCCATACTTAGATAAAATAGACTTCCAACTAAAGATGATAACAAAAGACAGGGATGGACACTGCATAATGAGTAAGGGGTCAATTTAGCAAGAAAGCCATAACACCTCATAAAATATATGTTCCCAAAAGGAGGAGCATCAAAATACATAAAGCAAAACTTGAGAACTTGACAGCAATATAATAATAGTAGGAGACTTCAACAGCCCACTTAACAACAATGGACAGATTAACCCGGCAGAAAATTAACAAAAACAATAGCCTTAAATTATAAATTAGGCAAGATGGGTTTAACAGACTTTTAACAGAACACCCCACCCAAAAACTGAAGAATTTGCAGTGCTCATGGAAAATTCTTAAGGACCATATTTTGGAAAAAAGTTATAAATTTACACAGATTGAAATCAGACCAAGTATCTTCTCCAATCACAATGGCATAAAACTATAAATGAATCACCAAAAAAGAAAGCTGAAAATATGTGAAGGATTAACGACATATTTCTGAATGACTTCTGAGCAAGAGAGGAAATTAAATGAGAGTTAAAATACTAGAAGACAAAGAAAGAATGAAGATATTGTTATGAGAACCTCTGGCCTGAAGCCTAATCAGGAAGTTTATAATAATTGAAGTCTACCTCAAGAAGCAAGACAAATCTCAATCTAACCTCAAACCTAAGACAACTAGAAAAAGAACAGTTGAATCCAAAAGTTAATAGAAGGAAGGAAATAATAAAAATTTGAACAGGAGTAGCAAAATGGATACCAAAAAGACAATTCAGAAAATCAAAAAAGCAAAAGCTGGTTCTTTGAAGAGATTAGCAAAATTGAAAAACCTTTGACTAGTTGGAAAAAAGAGAGAGAAAAACTTAGAGCAAGAAATTGGCATACTCTCATGGAGCAGTGGTTAGGTCAATCACCTTCAAAGGAGCAAGTCACATACCCCTGGGTTTGAGTCCCAAGCACAGGGAGAAGCAACCAGAGTAAACAACTAAATAAAATAACATAAAGATGCTTCTTCTTCCTTCTTCTTCCTGTCTGCCTACCTACTCACTTTCATTCCTACCTGCACTTTTTCTTAAAAAAAAAATTAAAAAAAAAAGGAAATGAACAATAAGTTACAACAGATACCTCAGAAATACAAATCATTGCAAGACTAATATAAACAGCAACATGCCAACAAATTGGGCAAACCTGAGGACACGGACAAATTCTTAGAATCATACAACCAACCAAGACTGAATCAGAAAGTCGAAGACTAGATGGTTTTACTAATGAGTTTTACCAACACTTCAGAGAAGAACTGAGAACCTAGTCTCAAAATACTGAAGAACAGGAAACATTTCCATTTTCTATGACGCCTGTGTTACACTGATATGAAAAGCAGACAGTGACATCATACACACACACACACACTCTAACAGATTTCAGACAAATATCAATGATGAACATAGATACAAAAATACTCAACAAAATAACAGGAAACAGATTTCAACAATACATCAAAAGGATCATCCATCATGACAAAATTGGGATTTATTCCAGGGATGCAAGGATGGTTCAACATATTAAAAACTATTAATGTAATATATTACAATGACAGAAGGTAGGAAAAATCATATGATCAAATCATATGATCATATTGAAAGATGCAGAGAAAACATTTGACAACATTCAGCACCATTTATGATGAAAGTAATCAATAAAATAGGGACCGAAGGAATATACCTCAACATAAAAAGTTCATATACGATAAAATCCACTGCCAACATCATACTCAGTGGTGAAAACCTGAAAGTATTTCCTCCAAGTTCAGGAACAAGGTAAGAGGGATTAATCTCACCACTTCTGTTCAGCATCATATGGGAAGACCTACCAGAGCAATTAGGCAAAATGAAGAAATAAAATAAATTAGATTGGGAAAAAAAGTAAAACTATCACTATTTACAGATGACATAATATACACAGAAAACCCTAAAGACACCAAAAATTACTAGAACTAATATGAGTATAGTAAAGTGGCAGTCTACAAAGCATGCCAAAATGTTCTTTTATAGGCAATTATGAGACAGAATAAAAAATTAAAACAATTCCATTTATAATCAAAACATAATAAAATACCTAGAATAAGTCTAACAAAAGAGTAGAAAGATATTTACAATAAAAGCTACAAAAAACACTGTTAAAAGAGATAGAAGATGCAAAGCGATGGAAAGACATTCCACTGCTCGTGGTTGGAAAGAATTAACACTGTTGAAATGGCCATCTTACCTGAAGCAATATACAGATTTAATGCATTCCTTATCAAAATTCCTTTGACATTTTTCAGTGAAATAAAACAAAAAGTTTTAAACTTGTATTGAATCACAAATAACCCTGAAGAGCCAAAGCAATCATGAAAAAAAAAAAAGTACAGGTAGCACACTCCCAGATATCAAAGTATACTACAAAATGACAGTAATAAAACAGTACTGTTGAAATAAAAGATATAAAGAGTCGATGGAATAGAATTGAGTCTCCAAAAATAAACTCACACATCTATGGTTAGTTAATTTACAACAAATGAGCAACAAACATACAATGAACAAAGAAAATCTTTTCAATCAATGTTGTTGGTAAAATTGCAAAAGAATGAAACTAGAACACTCTAGCATCATACATAAAAATTACTTTAAAATGGATTAGAGACATGGATGTAAAACCTGCAACCATAAAATACATAAAAGAAAAAAAGGCAATACATTTCATAACATCTACCTTAAGAGCTCTTTGGGGATTCATCTCCAGTGGCAATGGAAACAAACAAATGGGATGGTATCAAACTAAAAAGTTTCTACATAACAAAAGAAACTCATCAAAATGAAAAGACATCTCCTGAATGGGAAACAATATTTGCACATTAAACATCTGACAAGGGGTCAATAGCCAAAATACATAAAAAAATTCAAAGCTTAACAACAGAAAAATAATCCAATTTAAAAATGGGCAGAAGAGCTTAATAGACATTTCTCCAAAGAAGACGTAAGATGGATAAGAAGCGCATGGAAAGACGTTTCTATCTCTATTAGGAAAATGCAAAACAGGAGCTATCACCTCACACCTGTGAGAATGGCTATTATCCAAAAGACTAGAAACCAGTGTTGGCAAGAATGCGGACACTGTTGGTGGGAGTGTAAAATGATGCAAGAACTAGGAAAGTAGTAGTATGGAGATTCCTCAAAAAATTGAGAATGGTAATTCCTTTGATTCCATTATTGCACTTGTGTATTTAAAAAAAATACAAATTCAGAGATATGCACCTCCCATGTTTATTACAGTACTATTTAAAATAATCAAGAAATGAAAAGAATCTAAGAGAATCAACAGATGAATTAAAAAATGTGGTATATATACACAATGGAATACTACAAAGCCTTAATATGGGATGAAATCCTATCATTTGTGACGTGGATAGAACTAGAGGGAATTATGCTTAGTGAAGTAAGTCAAAGGAGAAAAGACAAATATAGGATGATCATACTCATATATGAAATGTAATAAAACAAATGCACAGACAAAACAAAAACTAATCTTTGGACACACAGCAGACTTGAGGTTGGTCGGGGGTAGGGGGAGGAAGTAAAGGATAGTGGGAATCCAATGACAGTGGTGGCCCAGACTGTTACAAATTTAGTGGTGGTCATGGTGTGATATAATATATATATCAAATATATCATATCAGATGAAGAGTGAACCTGCACATCTAAACATACACAGTTTTGTAAATCTGTTACATCAATAAAAAGTACCTATATTTGCTTTGAAAAAAGATATTACTAAACTATATATTTAAAATGATAAAATTGAATTTTTAATAATTAAAAGTTTAAAAAAACCTGCATGCAATGTAGTCCTAAGAGTTTTTGCTTTTAATAAGGTTTGTATTTTTTCAAGTATGCATTTCGTGACTCCATTATATTTCAAATATTTTTAAGCAATGTCCTGTCAAAGTTTCCAATTAACATTTTCTCTACATAGCTCTGTGATATGAGAAAAGCAAACACTTTAGATATACTCTAAAATTTTAATTAAGAAAAAAATTCTCAGTAAAGCTATTTTCTTTTTGCTTTCAAATTGTGATACATGTGAGAGCAAAATCACTTCTTAGAATTTTTCAACATAATAAAATGTTCCAGTAATAAAAAAGAATTTTCATTGAATACTAATTAAAAACACTGAATAACAAGTTATGAATGAATTTTTAAATCTGAACTTGAAAATAATTCATTATTCTATTATCAATCTCTTTTGGGTAAGCTGTTTAAGAATGACAGAAGACATGCCCTGGTGGCCTAGTGGTTAAGTCCACAGCCTCCTGCCAGCATAATCCACATATATCATAAGAACCCAAGTGTGTGACCCAGGGCCAAGAGAAACAACCGAGGTAGACTAAATAAAATAAATAAAATGCTTCTTCCTTCTCTCTTGGCCTTCCTACTTGCCTTCATTCCTGCTTTCCTTTAAAAAATTAAAAAGAGTGACAGAAGTCATACGGAGCTGACAATAAGATTTCTACTGTGTACTCCATAATAATAAACTGACAAAGCAGATTCTATTGGTATATGTGAAATTTTCCTATAATCATATTAAATGAAGGAGTTAGTACAAACTGTATTTATATTTGACTTATTTCTTAACTATCTTTCAACAGAACTCCTGGGGCCTTTGGACAAAGGGAATATGTTAAAGGAAGCTTTTGCTGGCCTATCATTAGCACCTCAAGGAGAAGACAAATTTCCAGATAATCTCCGTCCCTTTGATTCAATTAATGGACATGTAGTTCAACAAAGAATACTAAATATCTCTTCTACTAGGTAAGATGTTGAACTGGGAAGATTATAAAGGAAAATATTTAGTATAAACAATTTTTATATTCCCCATTTAAGTGTAAATGGATACACTGTATTATTGAGAAAACAGAAAGGATATATGTGAAATTAAACACACTAGATGAAGGTATAGTGTCATTTATAATAATTACATTAATTATAATGGTAATGCTCTCAAGTAGAGGTCAGCAAACTTTTTGTGTAAAGGGCTAGATATTAGGCTTTGTGGGCCATACAGACTCTATTGCAACCACTTAGCTCTGCTGTTGTAGTATGAAAGCAGTCAAAGACAGTATATAAATGAAGGAGAGTGGCCTGTAGTACATTAAAACTATTTACAAAAAGTTACTAGGCCACACTTAACCCTTTGCCTGCAGTTTACATACCTATTTCGAGGATCCCAATTACATATATTTGTGAAGAGGACACATTTTTTCATATAGATCATAGATATACATATCAATTATACATATAAATATATCAATTGTAGTTGAACTACGATAAATAAATTATACACACAGATGAGAAAAAACTCAAATTACAAAGATGAATATTAAAAGGCAGGATTTCCAGGTATGGCAGAATTTAGCAGTTCAGCAAGTTCTCAAGGAAATTATAAAACTGACAAAATCCACTATTTCAATACTCTGGAGATCAAACAGGTAAAGAACAAGTTGAGAAGCATTTACTCATGAAAAACTGCTGAACTTCTATGAATAAAGTAGGAATCTGTGATGTTCTGGGTGTGCTTCCATTCTCCCACTCCCAAGCTAGCTCATCTTTTTTATTTCTACCAGTGTAGCACTGGCTGGGAAACCCAACAGGTAACTTAATTTGGGGCATGAATGGAAAACACCTGTCCAGCAGCATTGACAATAGTTATATCGCTGTTGGTGAAACAAATTTGATAGTGAATGAACAGGGAAAGCCTAGTTCTATTAGCATGCATGAATCCAAGAGATCTGGCAACTAGCCGGAAATTTAACGGGGAGTTTCTGGAAAGGAGAGAACAAGGGGCTAATAAGCTCTTTCTGACGGAGTTGTAAGACCACACACATTTTGGTTCTTTTGCCTTGCAAGACCCTAAATTTTCCCCTTATGCTTCTGTCTCCCTTCATAGCGATTTGTCAAAACGTAAGTTTCCCACTTTGCCTTTTCTCTATCACTCCACAAGCCATGTGTTTTTAAAACTGTCCCTTCATATTTGCATGGTATTCCTGAAGTCCATGCTCTGATCTGCCAGAACACCAAGAATTGCAAAGGTCACGCACTGGGATTTTGTACTTTTTTTCCATTTTGTTTACATTTATTTTGATGTTCGGGCTTTCTCTGTCTTCAAATCATGCTGAAGGTACAGTTTTCATGTAGTTTTGTTTTTCCTTTTATTGTGTTCTGTATTGCTTTTAGAGGAAGTACTGGGAAGTTGAAAGGAAGGGAGCAACTGTGGTCTTTACCTACCTTGAAATCCTGTCTCTTTTTTGCCTTTTTAAAAACAATTTTACTGAGGTATAATTAACATGTACATAAAATTCACCCATTATAAAATAGACAATTAGATGATGCATGGTAAATCTAAAAAGCTGTGCATCTACTTCCAAAATATGGTTTTTGAACATTTTCTTTATCCCCATATAGTTCCATTGTGCCAATGTAATATCAGTTCCTACTCTTAACTCTAGCCCATGCTGACCATTGGTCGGCTTTCTGTACATAAAGAAATTATATGTGTGTGTGTGTGTGTGTGTGTGAAAGCATATAATCTGGAAATTTAATATAAATGGGGTCATACAATATGTTGCTTTTGTCAGGCTTCTTGCACTTAACATGATGTTCATGAGGCTCACACACAAAGTAGCACCTAGTTTCTTCTTAATTGGTGAATAATGTACCTTTATACCGATTTACAAGTTTATATTTAACTAGTTAGTTTAAAGAACTACCAAATCATTTTTTCAAAGTGTAACATTTTATATACATCAACAATGTATGAGGGTTCTAGTTTCTCCACATACTTACCTAAGGATTTATCAGTCTTTTTGATTATAACCATTCTATAGATAGTTCATTATGATTTTAATTTGTATTTCCCTAATAACTAATGGCATCAAACTTTATGTGATTATTAGCCATTAATATGTCTTCCTTGGCAAAATACCTATTTGAAACTTACATTGAATTGTAAGATTATAACTTATTACTGAATTCTAAGATGCCTTTATATATTCTGAATATAAGCACTATAAGACTAACGGGTGTAGTCCACATATATCCCACATCCCTGGTTCAAGACCCGGAGCCCAGGGAAACAACCAAGATGAACAACTAAATAAAATACTTCTACTTCCTCTCCCTTCCTGCCCACCTACTCACCTTCATTCCTGCCTGCACATTTCCTTAAAAAAAGGAATAAAGAATAAAGAATAAAACTATAATCTAGGGAAATGTTTCAAAAATCAAGTTTTTAAAAGACCTGGCTCTATATATTGAAAGGTCATACCGGGTGCCTGAGAAAAAACTATATTAGAACAATCAACTCTAAGACATTCCCTAACAAAATTTTAGATTTCAATGATTTTTAAAATCAAGACCTCTTAGTAGAAAAACTCAAAAACTTACAAAAACAAAAGAACTAGCATCAACTTTTTCAAAAATAAAACACAAAATGAGGTAAAAGTAGAGCTCCAGGTTTTTAAAACTCAACGAATATGCAAACCAAGAATTTTAAATCCATACAAGCTTATCTTCTAGTATCAAGGAATCAAAGTCTTCAGGAACCCTTCTTCAAGAATGTACTGGAGGAAGAGTCTCATCCAATCCTGAAATGACAGGCTGTGAATGTCTTAATACATATAAATGTAGACAGAGAAAAGACTGGTGGGGGTAGGAAGATGACTGTGGACGATCATGTATAAATACTGTGTGTTGTGATTGAGTAGAAATGACAACTAAATAATGAGAGAACAAATAATGAGAAAAATTAGGTGAAGTTTACTGATTGGGCACAGATGGAAGGTAAAAGATGACGATAAAACTGATTTATCAGATAATAGATTAAGAAGAGGCTCAGGGCATTAGAAAAGAAATTAGTACAAAAGTAATCAATCACTAAAACAAAGCTACAAATCTTCTACATGCCATTAAAAAATAAGTTAGAACACAGGAAACATATATATGCCTCAAAAAGAAATATAGCAAATTTAAATACTTATAAATTATTCAGTCTTGAGATCATAAATTTAATTAATCTATTAATATAAGTGAACATTCCTCATCTATTAAGGGAAAAATTGTCAATTGGCTCAGAAACCAAGATCTGGCTATGTACTATATATATAAAGAAAAACATCTAAAATAAATTGATTCAGAAAAGGTGAAAACAAAGAGGTGGGAAAGTTATGTTAAGTAAATGAAAATAAAAACCAGCAGTAGAAATCCTGATTACAGAGATCTTAGAAGTCAGGCCCAAAAGCATTAAATATGACAACGAAATGCTAAGAATCCAATGAAACATGAATCCAAACTTCACAACAAAGGTGAACACATAGGAATATGTATAAACCAAACAACACAAAAACTGCTTCTATAAAGGAAAACCTGTAAGAATTTCAAGGAGACATGGACAGACACTAATAACAGGAGACTTTATTATTCTAACAAAAATTTATTAAGCAAAAATAAGTACACCTAAACAACATAGTAAATAACAAAGATATTATGAGATATATATTCTACAATTTGATAATAAGAACTATTGCCCCAGGAACCCAGGAAATAGTCACAAAAAATTATCATTGTTAGCTGGCAAAAAGAAATCACTAAGTTCATAAGGAAGAGCCATTACAAAAACTCTGACCACAATGCAATACAAGAAACAGAATGATCTTTCTCCTACAAATGTTAAAACTTCTAATAACTTGTAGGTGGAAGAGAAAAATACATAAAATTTCTGTAAATTAATTATAATATAAACACTACATATCTGAATGTTTGAACTGTATTTAAGATCAGAGAAAAGGTGACAGTATTATACACTTTTATCAGAAAAGTAAGTGAAATCATGTATCATTTGCCTTTCTCCTTCTAACTGAGCTCGCTAAGCATAAGTCTCTCTAGATCTATCCATATTGTTCTAAACAGCAAGATTCATCTTTTTAATAGCTGATTGTATCTCACTATATCTGTGTGTGTGTTTGTATCACCACAACTTCTTACCCAGTCAACTGTCAATGCACATTTAAGTTGGTTACAGTTCTTGGCTACTGTAAATAATGCTGGAATAAACATGGGGGTGCATATATCTCAGCAAATTAATATTCTGGGGTAAATATTCAAAAGTGAGATAATGCTATCATATGGAATTTCTATTTTCATTTATTTGAGAAATATCCATACTGCTTTCCATCAGGTTTGCACCAATTTACAACAACAGCAACATGTAGTTTAAAAATGGGCAGAACCTCTAAATAGACATTGCTCCAAAGAAGGCAAACAGATAGCTAACAGGCAGCATATGTTATTTTCAGCCTTCTGGATAACAGCTATTCTCACAGGTGTGAAATGACAACTCATTGTCTTTTTAATTTGCATTTCCCTAGTACCAAGAGATGTGGAATTTTTAAATAAATTCTTTATATTTTTTAGTATTAAACCTTGTAAGATGTATGATGTGACAATAACTTCTCATCAGTAGGATGTCTTTTTGTTCTGATGATAGTTTCTTTCACTGGGCAAAGCTTTTCATTTAGACATAGTTTCATTTGCTTATTTTGGCTTTTATTTCCTTTAACACTGGAATCCAGTTCCCACAGACATCTCTTAGGCCCACGTCAAAGAATGTGTCTCTGTGTTATCTTCTATGTGTTTTATGGTTTCTGGTCTTACATTGAAGTCTTTAATCCATTTCGAATTTATTTTTGTGTATGGTATTAGATAATGAGCTAGTTTCATTCTTTAGCATATAGCTATCCAGTTTTCTCAGCACTACTGAACAATTTGTCCTTGCCCAATTGTATGCTCTTGATTCATTGTTGTAAATTAGTTGTCTATTCAATTGATCTGTATGTCTGTTTTTGTTCCAATACCATGCTGACTTGACTACCACTGCTTTGTAGTATAGTGTGAGGTCAGGGAGCACGATACCTCCATTTCTGTTCATTTTTTTTTCTCAAGATTGTTTCTACTATTCAGGGTCTTTTATACTTCCAAATAAATTTTTTGATTTTTGTTCTATTTCTTTGAAGAAATTCATTGGGATTTTCCTGGTGATTGAATTAACTCTACATATTGCTGTAGGTAATAAAACTATTTTAATAATGTCAATTCTTCCAGTCCATGGGCACAGGATATCTTCCATTTCTTTCTGTTTACTTCAATTTCTTTTAATAGTATCTTATAGCTTTCAGCCTACTGATCTTTCACTTCTTTTGCTAAATTTATCCCGATATTTCTCTTTTTTGATGCAAGTGTAAATATTTTTTTCTTAGTTCTTTTTCTGCTAGTTTATTTCTGTGTAGAAATGCAATAAATTTGTGTATATTAATTTGTATCCTCCCACAATTCTGTATCTATGTATTATTTCAAATATCTTTTTATTGGAGTCTTTGGAGATCTCTCTATATATTAGCATGTAATCTATAAATAGTGATAGGTCTACTTTTTCCTTTCCATTTTGAATACCTTATGTCCTCTTCTTGTCTAATTGCACTGGGTAGGACTGCTAACGCTATATTGAATAAGAGTGGTGACAGGTGAACATCCTGGACTTGTTCCTGATTCACTTAGTAAGATGTTGGTTGTGCGCTGGTAATATATAACCTTTATTATGATGAGGTATACACTGATTTTGTGTACACCGATTTTTTTTTGAGAAATCAAATTAACTAAATCAAACAAAAATACTTTTAATCTTTAATCAACTTTGTTGTTACCACAACAGAACTTGGAGGGGATTGGGTAAAAACAGTAAATCATGCAGTGAGGAACAGAACTGTACTACTGGTGGTAAACTTAATGTATTATATACAAATTTGATTTACAGTGAGATATACCTTAAACCTGTATAATATTATGATGCAATGTTTCTTCGATCAAAATTTTAAATAATAAATTCCAATGAAAAACATTTAAAAAAAATAAACTAAACCAAAATAAAACAAAAGGATATAATAAGAAAAAAAGAAAATGAATGAGGCAGGTTCAAGAATGGAAAACATTCCTAAATGACTAGAGAGTAAATATTTTCAGCTGTGGGCCATATGTTCTCTGCTACAATTGTGATATAGCACAAAAGCAGTTATAGACAATACATTAATGACAGACATGCTATGGTCTATCATAGACAGGCTATGGTGCAATAAAATTTTAGATAAAAAACAATGACTAAGACACAGGAGATAGTTTTCTGAACCCTAAGGTGGAAGATTAAAAATACTACACCTAATTACAACATCAATTTGGATGTTTTTTTAAAAAAATTAAGAAAACAGACCAACTTGATCAAGTTGACTTGATTGAGAAAAAAGGAAAGAAGCACAAACATACAAAATAATAAATGGCAGAAGTTTTAACCACTGCGACAAATTCATTTTTAATCACAAGAAACTACTTTACAGATTTCTATACAAATAAATTTTAAAAGCAAGAAAAATATGTAATGAGGTAAATACAGATAACAAAATTGTGCACCATTAGATTTAGAAATCTGAAGCAGGACAATTTCCATTAAAAAATAGACAAATTTCTTGAGGAACTATAGTATGAAAAAATAAAAGGCTTAAATGACTTGAATTCGACCAATTCTTCGAAGATCAGATATAACTAATGCTGTACAAATTGCTTTAACACATTGAGAATAAAAACATTCTGCAGGATAGATAAACCAAATTAAAAACCATTATTCATTAATATGAAGGTAAAATATTAAATATTAGTAAACAAAATCCAATACTTAGATCTAGCATGGAAATATAAGGTTGATTAAATGTTATCAAATTCACTAATATCATGCATCATATTAATATATTTAAGGTTAATAAAAATCATGTTTATTTCTACAGATACTGAGAAAATCTTTGACAAAACTCAACCCCTATTCCTGCAGAATTAAAAAATTCAAAAAAAGGTGGGATTTAAGAGATTATTCTCATTCTCTCTCTCTCTCTCTCTCTCTCTCTCTCTCTCTCTCTCTCTCTCTCTCTCTCTCTCTCTCTCTCTCTCTCTGTCTCACTCTGAAATGTGCAGGAAGAAATGAAGGCAAGCAAAAGGCAGGAAGAGAAAGTAAGAAGCAGCATTTATTTTATTTAGTTGACTTGTTTTTCCCAGTCTGGGGTCACAAATCCAGATCCCTGGAATGTACGTGGACTGGCTGATTTGAGACCACAAGCTTAACTGCTAACCACCAGGGCACACCAGGATATTTCCTTAACATAATATAGGAAGGTACTGGTGGTGTTAAGTCTGTGCTGAGGCACAGCCAACATACAATCCAAGGACCTGGGTTTGTGACCTGGGGCTAGGGAGAACAACTAAGATGAACAATTAAATAAATAAAACATTCCTTCCTCCTCTCCCTTCCTGCCTGCTACCTGCATACCTTCATTCCTGCCTGCCTTCCTCTAAAAAATGACATATATATATATATATATATACACACACACACATACACATGCACATATGTACACACATGTATGTATGCATGTATATGAAACTTAGTCCCAATGTCACTATCTTATGTAACAGGGAATCTACTAAAGGCATGTCCACTAAAATCAGAAACAAGGCAAGGATGCCCATAATCTGCTACTATTCAACACTGTACTCTAGAATTAGTCAATACAATTAGATAAAGTAACTAAAATGAGTGGCAACCTATGGCACACAAACTAAATCCAACCTGCTACCTGGCTGTTCATTGCTATTGCTGTTCCAAAAAAAAAAAAAAAAAAAAATAGACCATTAGTTCACTTACTGTCAGCAGTCTGGTAGTTGAGACTATGGCCCTCAAAGACTAAAATATGGTCCTTTGTAGAAAAAGTTTGCCAAACGTTGAACTAAAAGCATAAGAAATGGTAAGGAAGGCAGAGAGTCAAGATGGTGATCTGGTAGGAGTGAGATTCAGATCTTCTCCACAGAGCAACTAGGAATTCACCTATTCTCCAGAAACAAACACTGAGGAAAAGCAGGTACAGAGGTTATAAAGAAGCAAAAGCAATCATGATGACAAAGGGCAGGTGAAAATACAAGGGTTCAAAGCTGTACCACAGATACAGGATTCGAGCCCCAGGGGAGGGGGTGGAACTGTGGGAAGAAATGGGCCTCCTGGAGAGCCACTCTAAAAGCAGCAAAGGATAGGGAACCAGGGAAAATGGTCTTGACACAGGGTGGTGGAGGGCAAGAGCCCTCATGGTCTGAGATGAAGCCTGTGTAGTGAAATTACACTGGGCACCGCCATAATCAGAAAGCAACCAGGGGAATTCCCCACCCAGCCACCCTCTCCCATATTTCATGGAGTCTCAGGATCTGCAACTGGATATCCCACCCACTGGATATCTTGCCCCCAGGCTTAACAAAAGAAGACAGTCTCCCAGCAGGGACAAACCCTCAAAACTACCAATAGTGACACCATGTGGTTGGAGGCAGAAGTGCAGTAAAACTGCCAATTATGGGCCAAAAACAAGGTGATAATTACTGTTTGGACATGGGATGCTACGGGAAGACTGCATCTCCCAAACTCCGACCCCACAGGTTGATCACTTGGGTCCCAGAATAGGTTTCACCTAAGAACTTCAAGAAATACAACCAATGGTGATGCCACAAAACTCAAGAATTCAGAATTTTCAAACCACGGTCCAGGCTTCTCTGGTGCAACTCAATACCACATATCACTGCAATGAAAATTAACCCACAGAAATATAAACAGAATTCCAAACAGCAAAAACACAAAAACATGTAGGTGAAATGATGGATCCAATTCAAACCTCACAGGAAGCTCTGAAGACAACAGACATATGCAAACTAACAGGATGAATTTAGGGCAACAGAGAGAAACATATTCCTGGAAATCGAGAAAACAATAAAGGAAGAAAAAGAATGAAAAAGAATGAATAAATGAAGCAAGATAACAAAGAAATGAAGAATACGAGAGCTGAACTAAAGAATTAAATAAAGGGACTCAAGAATAGGATGGATGGAGTCTCCAATAGAATTAGTGAACTATAAGACAGGCAGAGAAATGCACTCAAGCAAAAAAGCAGATAAAGAATGAAAAGAAATGAAGACACCATTTGAGACCTATGGGAGAACATCAAGATGAACAACATTGCCATCATAGGGGTCCCAGAAGGAGCAGACAGAGAAAGGGGGGCCAAAATTGCATGTGAAGAAATAATAGCTGAGAATTTTGTTAACTTGAAGAAGGAAGAGAGCCTACAGACCCAGAAAGCTCAAAGACTTCCTAATAAAAGAAACCCAAACAGAGTTACACCTAGATACATTGTCATCAAAATGTCAAAAATACAAGAAAAAGAAAAATCTTGAAAGTAGCCAGAGGAAAAAAAAGTCACATACAAATGAGTCCCCATAAGATTATCAGTAGATTTCTCAACTGAAATTCTACAGGCCAGAAGGGAATAGCATCATATATTCAAAGTGCTGAGAGAAAAGAATTTTCAACCTAAGATACCTGTGAGATTATCATTTAGAACTGAAGGAATAATAAAAAGCCTTTCCGATAAGCAAAAGTTAAAGGAATTTATCACCACAAAACCAGCTCTACAACAAATACTAAAGGATGTTATATAAAATGTTAGGAAACCCCGCTTAAAAACAGTAAGGCAACAAATATAAAAAAGTGGGGAGCAGAGAACAAAAAGGTAGATGGTTAGAATGAGTGTAACACTAATCTGCTTTTAAATAAAAATATGAAATAAACATAGAATTTGTAATGTTGACTTCATGATAACCTCAAAGTACATTTCCAGGGGAAAAGCAAAAGGTGTGAAAATTATCAAATCATAGCTACTCTCAACCCACCTAAGAAGAGAAAGCAAAGAACAAAGGCACTGTCTGTAACTACTCAGAAGACAAATTACGAAGTGATAAGAGCTACATATCAATAATCACCCTAAAGGTTAATGACCAAACTCACCAGTTAGATGACGCAGAGTAGCAGTATGGATTTAAAAGCATAACCCAAACTTCTGCATTCAAGAAACTCACCTTCCTTCGAAAGATAAAGGCTCAAAGTCAATGGATGAAAGACAATCCTACAGTTGAAAGGCAACCACAAAATGCAAGAACAGCTATACGTTTATCAGATAAAATACACTTACAATGAAAAAGCATAACGAAAGATAGAGATGGACATTATATAATGACTAAGGAGTCAATCCAGCAAGACATCATCATAGTTATTAACATATAGGCACCAAAAAAAGGAGCACTAAAATACATTAAGCAAGTATCACTAGAACTGACAAGAGACATCGACAGCAACACAATAATAGTAAGAGACTTACAACAATGGACAGATCAACCAGGCAGAAAATTAACTGGGAAACATCAGCTTTAAATGACCATTTGGAAAAGTTAGGTCTAATACATATATAACAAACACTTCATCCAATGACTACACATTTCACTTTCTTCTCAACTGCACATGGAACATCCTCAAGGATACATCATATTTTGGGACACAATACATGTCTTAACAAATTTACAAAGACTGAAATCATACCAAACATCTCTCTGATCACAATTGCTTACAACTAGAAATCAACCACAAACAGAAACCTGGAAGACCCAAAATTAATTGGAGACTAAACAATATACTTCTGAAAGACTGTTGGGTAAAAGAGGAAATCAAAGAAGAAACTTAAAAAATACTTAAAAGACAAATGAAAATAGAGAATGAGCTAAGGGATGTAGCAAAAGTAGTGCTACAAGGGAAGTTCATTGCAATCAGGCATACCTCAAGAAACAAGAATAATTGCAAATAAACAATCTAACCCTACATTTAAAGCAAAGAGATAAAGAACAATTAAAACCAAAAATCAACATAAGAAAGGAAACAGTCAAAATATGAGCAGAAATAAATTAAATAGAAAACAAAAAAGCAATCCAGAAGATCATAAAATCAAAAGTTGATTCTTTGAAAAAAAGTGAAATTGACAAACCATTGGCTGGACACAAAGAAGAGAAAAAAATTCTCATACTAGAATCAGAAAAAAGAGAGAAGTTACAACAGATACCATGGAAATATAAAACATAAAAAGGGACAACTCTGAACAGCTCACCACAAAGTAGACAAACTTGATGACATGGTCAAATTTCTAGAAAAATACATTCTATTAAGACTGAACCTGGAAGAATCGGCAATTCTGAAAAGAGTAATCAAAAGCAAAGAAATTGAAGTGTTAATCAAAAGTCTCCCTAAAAATAAAAGCCTATGGCCAGATGGCTTTTCTATGAGTATTACCAAATCTTCAGAGAAGAATTAATACCTGTATTTCTAAATCACTTCCAAAATATTGAAAAACAGAAAACACTCCCAAATACTTTCTATGAGGCTAATAACACTGATACCAAAAGCGGAAAGACATTCCCAAGAAAGAAAATAATGGATCAATAAATCTAATTATGATAGATGCAAAAATTCTCAACAAAACGTTAGCAAATTGAATCCAACAGTGCACCAGAAAGATCATCCATCATGATCAAGTGGGATTTATTCCAGTGTCAGGGATGCAAAGATGGTTCAACATACGTAAATCAATTAATGTACCATATCAATAAGAGTGAGGAGAAAAACCACATGATCATATCAACAGATACAGAGAATGCTTTTGACAAGATCCAACACCCATTTATGATAAAAACCCTACATAAAATGGGGATAGAAGGTACATAACTCAACATAATAAAGGCCATATATGACACACCCATGGTCAACAACATAGTCAATAGTGAAAACTGGAAGTATTTCCTCTAAGGTCAGGAACAAAGCAAGACTGTTCACTCTCACCACTGCTGTTTAACATCATACTGGAGGTCTTAGGCAGAGCAATTAGGCAAGAAAAATAAATAAAAGTAATCCAAATTTAAGAGAAAGTAAAGCAGTCATTATTTACAGGTGACATGGAGAATGATAAATTATTTTGGGCTTCTGTAGGCTATGATCTATGTTCTAATTGCAATGAGAAGCCACTATAGGATTTTAGAGAATGTGGTAGGCAGAAGATGGTCTCCCAAAGATGTTCAAATTTCTGAAATTTGTGTAGTTATATTACATGGCAAAGGAGAGTTAAGGTAACTTATGGGATTCAGCATGCTAATAATTTGACTTTAAAATATGGAGTTTCTCCTGCACGATCAAGATGGGACTAATGTAATCCTTTGTATTAGTCTTTCTTTTAACGAACAAAGCAAGTTTAACTTGAGACAAGAAAAAGGAAAATCTTGGCACACCCTGGTGACTAATGTTTAGGTCAACTGCCTCCAAAAGAATGCAAAGCCGCACATCCCTGGGTTCCAGTTCCAGGTCCCGGGGGGAACAACCAGTGTGAATAACTAAATAAAAAATAAAGTTCTTCTTTCTCTTCTCTCTTCCTGCCTTCTTTCCTACTCCTAACTTCATTCTTGCCTGTACCTTTCCTTAAAAATAATAAACGCTACAGGAGTTCAGTAATATCTCAGTCTCTAGAGGACAAAGCAGAGAGCATATAGTACAATGTGACCCACAGCTTCAGCCCACTCAACAGTGGTTAAGTATGTGTCTACTTTTGCTCAGTTGTATTCACAGTATCTAATCCAATATGAGTCACAGAGTGAATATTCAACAAATAGTCTATCCATGGATGAATGAATTAACCATAACCTATCAGCCTTATAAAATTTTTTAAATTTCAAATCCTTCTCATCAACTTTTCATATTCTTAATATGATTAAAAATCATTAAACAAAATTTTTGCATATGGCAAAACTAATATACTAAGTTAATTTGAAATGAAATGCAGAAACTGACTGAAAACTGGATTTGAAACTGTACAGCACCTAAGTTTATTAAATAAACTCATTAGAATGTAAACTATATGAGGGTAGAGATGATTGTCGTTTCTATTTTTCATTACTGACTCCTCTAGGACATAAAAGTATGCCTGGTATGAAACAGATGTTAAATAAACATTCACTGAATAATTAATTATTTGTATAATATAAGAAAATGTAAGATTAAGAATATGTAACATAATCTATAAAGTAGACATTTTAGATACAAAAAAGAATCAGGCATTTTCCAAATTAAGGCAACTACATCTAGGGTGAAAACAAAGGTTTTGGTTTTTTTTTAAATCAACATTGTATGAGAGTTTGTATGTTATTAGTTCCAATATCCAAATAGTTGGTTTTCACATTTTTTATGTGACCAAGACCATTTAAATGTTTGATTTTTCATATTTTTAACATGGCAATAAAATAAAAATTATACAACTCAAAGAAAAATAAGTTCAGAGGGGGAAAAAATCATACAGGGTGAAAAAGGCAATGATAAGTAAATGATTGTAGGACTAAAATAAAAATACTTTAGATTTGGTAGCACATTATATTAGTTATTATATTCCAAATAAGTCAACTTCTTTGGTTGCTTCAACTTTACCATTTGTTTTAGATTATCCCCTTCAAGGTCTAAAACTACTTTAGAGCAAATAAACCTTATATTTATAGCAAATTTATCTACTTTGATATTTACTGTCAAAAATTTCAACTGTTTAGCTTTCTGTAATGCATTATGTCTGAATTCATACCTAAGAAATTCTGAATGAAATACTATCCTGTTCAAATAAATTACATTTTGGCTTGATTTTATTTGATTCATATCTAATCAATTTTCCTTTAAGTTGGGACCAAAAACTCCATCTATTCTTAATCTTTGTTTGCCTATAAACAATATAATTGATGAAATATTTCACCGTTTACAAAGAAAAAAGATGGCAACCTATTGCCTTGTAGTAGACTTACCAGAAAAAAAAATTTTTACAGACTATAATTCCTGAAGATTGGCTCAAGATAAACTGTCTCTGCCAACAGAAAATCTGACAATTATTCTGTTGTCTAATTTGGCTCAGCTAAGTTGACCTTGTTTATCCATCTCAGTCTTTTAATTCTTGTTAACTTGGCATAAGAAGAGAACATATGGCATATGTCTAGAAAGTCCATTTCTGCATCTTAAACTGAAAATATGAAGAATATACTGAGCATTTGCAGTGTGTTCAGCTGTTAGGTAACTTAATGTATATTAGACAGAGCTAGTTCCTATTGTCCCCACTAGACATTTTATTTGCTCCCTTTTAAAACCTGAAACCAAGTAGAAACATCTTTCCTTAAGCTTCAGTATATGACTATAATTGGCCAATTTTAAACATGTTTCCAAAGACGATAGACAATCTTAAGCTCTTTTAAAACATAAAATTGGGAATCTAAACCTGCTTATGCATTTTCATTGAATCTTTAGCAATGTTTAAGTAAGATGATCAAAATAAAGCACAAAAGTAATGGGAATTGGAGAACAAAATGAATATTTCCATTTTCTTTTCAGCCTAATCTGGTCTCCAATAAATTTTCTCATTTTCATTTTCTGACCCACTAAAATTTATTGCTAAAGAGAAGTTACATTTTACTGTGGCCTTAATGTGTCACAAGAAAAGCTGTGAGGAAATGAAATGCTTTTCGGGTTCATAACTCTTTTATGCATTAACAGTTTCCCAGTACTAGAACTAGAAAATTAAAAACCTTAAAAAAGCCAAAGATTCAAGATTTATGTATTTAAGGGGTAGTGTTTTGGCTTGCAATATATATATTTTTGCAAACTAGGTAAAATAAAAACATGGAAGTATAATTTCATGTACAAAGCTTTAATACTATATATTCTGAAACCCTTAACCATTATTGGTCATTTGACTGACTATGTACTATTTTCATAGCACTTATATCCTATAGAACTAAAAACATTCAAACGTCATAATTTTACATTCAAAATATCATAAAATTTCAGCTATAGAATGATTATTTCTTATTTATTGTCTGAGGCCCTACAGTTATGAGTTTACACAGAACAACAGTCCTCATAATGTGCAATATTTATGAGCTAAATACTTATAAACTCAGTCCCCACTCCTGATCCCACCTCTCTCCCCAGCACAATCAAGTGATAGTTCATCAATGCTTTCATCATTTGTCGACTATATACACAAAATAGTAATACAAACATGTTTCAAAACAAATGAAAATCTTTCACAGAAAAAAAGAAAACTTAACAAAATAAATGAAGGAGATGTCAAACAAATGTTAGGATCTCATTCAAAACCATTGATAAATAAGGATATGGCAATTAGAACAATTAACAGAAAAAGAGAAATTACACAAGAATAATGAAATTTAAAAAATGCAAAAATAGTTTATTGTCTAAATATTAATATGAGGTTCAGAAAAAATGATGTCCTTAAGTGTTTCTTGAAAAATTGGACTTCTTTATGATTATGTATGTTGTGAAAGTCAAATGTAAAACTAAAGATAGTATATCATGTTGTTCAACCGTATGATCAGAAAAAGTAGAACTATTCCCCCCATTCACCAATTCTAATTGATCTATTCATTATTCCTTCTAAGACTGTACAGTAGAAATTATAAACTTTTTTATTTTGAATTGTTTTATTATCTCACATCGCTGAATGTTTTGCGGGCTCCTGAATATCCACCTCAGTCTGTGTGTATTTCACACCATACCCACCACCGAGTCCCAGTGCCCTTTACCACCATTTTCTAGCCCTTGTGCCCTTCTATACCCCCACATAGCCACAGTCTTCCATCCTGTGAATTTTGTTGATTGTCTGTGTGTATAAACTATTTTGATATAAGATAAATAAGCTTATTTAGATGTTTTTACCTTTTAATTTTTAGTCAGATTGTATGGTTACTATTTACATTGATCTTTGATCCCACTTTAAAGAGATTCACTTTAAAGCAGTTATCCTCAGATATGCACCTGTTGCAGCAATATTAGAATACTTAGATGTACTGGTACAAAATAATAAAATGTATGCCACTGAATACTAGGCAGAAATGTCTGCGTCTTTACTGTTCTTGACTATTTCTTTGGATCTGTGTTTTTCTCTCTCTCTGCCATAGTCATTGAATCTAGATTCACATGTCTTTCCAAATGAAGAAAGAAAGATGGAAAAGATTATGAAATTAACACTTTCAGGAAGGGAATTATGGAAAGCAGAAAACAATTTAAAGAAGAGGGTGCCATTCACATATATGCAAAAATGCTAACTAAATAGAAACTCTTAAATCTGCTATTTCATGGACAACTCAAAACAGAGCTAGTCAAGGGTACTGACTTTCATTTTGCATACATGACAGATCTCCAGGAGAGTCTTTAAATGCAGCCTGAAATACCCTGGCAACACCATGTAGTACTTTTTTTCTCTGTAGACCAAGATATTGGTCTGTTACCTGTGGTTCAAAGTATACCAGGATTTGCATACCCCTTTGCAGAGAGAAAATGCATACTAGAACAAGGGATAAGAACACATTATCTGTAAATCTCCTATATTTAGAAAACATTACTTTTTAAAAACTATATGTTCCTATGAACAAATTTGGGGAAATTTTTGCTTTGTGTTTTCAAAATAAAAATAATAGATGATGCTGTTTGTTCCCTAATATATCACGGCATGAGGTAAATAATGTCTATCAGCAATAACAAAGGTTTATCAATGGAATTCTCCATTAAAGAGTTACCCATCAACCTATTACATGTTTTATAATTCATTGATGAAAGCTGGCTAGATTATTTA
Organism: Solenodon paradoxus; assembly: GCA_004363575.1. Taxonomy (NCBI): domain Eukaryota; kingdom Metazoa; phylum Chordata; class Mammalia; order Eulipotyphla; family Solenodontidae; genus Solenodon; species Solenodon paradoxus. Next base: position 770,480 of record RJWH01000140.1, read on the forward strand.
ATTAGGGATTGTGAAATGGTGATTTTCTAATGTTAGCATTCCCTCTGCACTTATAAACTGGCATTCTTCTATAAAGGAAGAAATGTTTCCTTACCAACCATTTGATTACCCTGAAAGACAGAGGAAATGCTTGATTACTTCCCTGGATTCATAAGTTTTCAGAGTAATAAATTAAGCTATCAACCTGCAGTAGTGACCACTACTTTTTGGTGGGGAAAGAGGAAGACCACATATATTTGTAAATTATGTTTTATATGTACATTAAAGTCACTGTATTGAGTATCTTCTTTCTGAGGGTCAGGTTTTATAAATCTGAAAAAACATTTCGCAAAGTAATATTGGCAAGGTACATCAAAAATTTTTAAATGTCATGACCTAATATTTTATTTGCATAATATATACATAGAACAGCTCATCACATTTTTATCATGCAAGTGAATAACTAAATGTCTCTTGGGTAAATTATTGAATAAACTATAGTCTATTCAAATATTAGATTCTATATAGCTATTAAAAAGCATGATTATTAGAATCTGGTTCCAGATGAATTACACTACTCCCTTTCTCTTCTGTTCAGTGAAGCTGAAAATTCTGGACTCAAATGTGAGAACTCCAGAAAGTAAATAGAGACAAACAGATTGAGGAAGAAGACCAAAATTGGAAGTTATTCAATCAGTAGTGAATTTACCTATATTTTTTCCTTCAATTTGCCACTACCTGGGGAGGCAGGAACATCCAGGACAGTGTGTGGCAGCAGTAGGTAACTGAAGCCATGCTTCTTGAATCATAAAATACCCAAGGAGACTGCAAACAGGAAGGAGCCTGGGAAAGTGACCCCATGAAATTACTTATAAACTCTAAGGCTTACTCCTAATCTGTGCATATGTAGATCTGATGCTAACCAATAAATAATATCCATCAGCAAAAGACTTTGAGATCTATACTTGTATAAAACATTGCTTAGGATTCAAATTGGCTACTGGATTACATACCTAGATAGATCCAAATAGCACTGCAAATAATGAAAACTGAACTGACACTGAAAACACAGCTAACAGAAGCACATTAGGATTTAAAACCTAAATCTAACAAGATAAATTGCCTTCTAAGTCAAAAATATCAGTATGTATCATGGTATTTCAATTAAGAGCAGTCTTACAATTTCAAAACATTCAGGATATGCAAAATTACTTGGCATGTAAAGAACCTTAAAAATCTCAACTTACATGAGAAAAGATCAGTAGACAACATCACTAAGACGGTAGTTCCTGGACTTACATGACAAAATATTAAGCACCTATCACAAAAATGCTCCAACAATACTAAAAATTCTTGAAACAAATGAAACTATTAAGTCTTAAAAAGAAGTAGAAAATATCAAAAAGAAACAAATGAAGAACCCCAAAATAAAATAACCAAAATATTTCAAAACTCACTGATGGTTCAAAAATAGCAGAATGTATATAACAAAGGGAAAAGTCAGTGAACCTGAAGACAGGTTAATAGAAAATATCCAAAGAACAAAGTGAAAAAATATATTGAGAAAAACAAAGTTGCAGGGATCTGTGAGAAATGTTAGAAGGGCTAACATTCATAACATCAGTGTCCTAGGAAAGGAGGGAAAGTGCCATGCTGAAAAAAAATACAAAGGAGTAACAGCTAAAATCTTTTCAAACACAATAAAGAAAAACTAAGAGAATATGCTGCCAACAGACCTGGTTTAAAAGAATTATTAAAGAAGTTTGTTGACGTGAAAAATATCAGAGAGAAACTCAGAACACCAGGAATGAAGGAAAAGAAAAAACAGACAATATATGCAGATTTTTCTTCACCTCTTGTGTTATTCAAAAAATATGTATAACACTGTCTGGTGAGGTAGCTCAACAGATATAAATATAATATATAAGAAAACTATAATAAATGTGCCAAGGGTAAAAGAACATAAATGGCGGAAAGGATTCTGCATTCCAATTGATGATAAAATATTAAGTATAATTAGATTATGAAAAGTTAAGTATGAACATTGTAATTCCTAGCTCAATCATTAAAAAAATACAAATAAATAATAAAGAACACAGCATATAAATTAAAATAGAATACTTAAAAAATGTTCAAATCTTCCAAAAGAAGGAAACAGGATACAAAATAAAAGAGAAAAAATAAAACATACATTCAAATATATAAATGCTGACATCAAATATAATGGTTTAAACATGCCAATCAATTGAAAGACGGAACAGAATCATGGTGTGATAAACTAAGTTAAAGTAAAAAGATAGAAAATTTATTAAGAAAAAAATCCAAAGAAAATGAAAAATGAACATACTAATATAAGACAAAAGAGATTTCAGAGCAAAAAAATTACCAAGGAGTCAAAAAATACTTTGCATCATGATGAGTCAGTTTATAAAGAATGTGTAACAACCCTTAATGTATATATACCTGACAACAGAACATCTTAATACCTGCAGCAAAACAATGATATGTCAGGAAAGAAACATTCACAGTAACAGTTGAAGACTTAAACTATTTCTCTCTCAACAATTTATAGAACTAGTAAATAGATAAGCATTCCACTCAACAATGGTAGGATATACAACCTTTTCAAGTGCACAAGAACATTCACCAGCACAGAGTATATACTAGATCATAAAACAAATCTTAAATTTGAAAGAACATACAAAGTTATGTTTCCTAGGTATAATGTAATTAAACTAGGTATTAAGAAAAAGATATACACAAAAATCTCCCCAAACTTAGAAATTAAAAAACAGACTTCCGGCACACTCTGGTGGAGTTGTGGTTAGATCCACTTCTCTAACAGAGCAAAGTCTGTATCCATCCTAAGGAACTGGGTTTGCATCCTTGGGCCAGGGAGAATAACCAAGATGAACAACTAAATAAAAAATAAAATGCTTCTTCCTCCTCTCCCTCACTGCTTGCCTTCTAGCCTTCATCCCTGCCTTCACCTTTCCTTGAAAAAATAAAAAAGAAAAAGAAAATATACTTCTATAATGTATATGTCAAAGGAATAGTTTAAGGAAGTTATAAAATACTGCAAACTTAAAAAATAAATTACAACTATCAAATTTTGTAGAATGCAGATGAAACTACTTACTGGAGATATTTGTCCACTAAATACTTACATTAGAAAAGAAGAAATGTTTCAGTCAACAATCTAAGCTTCCACCTTAAGAAACTAGAAAAAGAGCAAAAAATAAATACAAAACAGGCAGAAGAGGGGCATGGGGTGGGGTTTAAGTGGTGGCAGAGCCCACTGGACAGTGGTGAAGAAGACTTGGTGATTTGGTGGAGAGCAGGGTGTGTTGACATATATCTGAGGAATGGGGCTGCACAGATTGGGAACATATACATAGGAGCTTATTTTAATTTGTAAAATAAAGTTACTGCGATAAAAAAAAATTGGAAATGAAAAACAGGCAAAAGACAACAAATAATAAATTTAGGATTGCACATCATTGAAACTGAAAACAAAAAGAAAATAAAATCAGAAGCTTTTTATCTGAAAAGATGAATGAAATTGACAAAACTCTAGTCAGATTGATTAAAAACAGGACATAGGTTACTGACACCAGGAGTGAGAGGATTTTAAATTAGCTCTCAAAGACATTAAATATATAATAATATAATGCGAATTACTACATATATATAAATATGACAACTTAGTTGTCAAAAGATAAACTAATTCTTTGAAAACCAGACTACCAAGCTTGCTGAAAATGAAACAGATAATCTGAATACCCCTACAGCAATTAAATAGATTAGTACTTTTTAAAAAAATTCTGTAAATGACATCTTAAGGTTCAGATATTTTCACTGGTAAACATAAAATATCTAGAAAAATACCCATTATGCATAATATCCAAAAAAAAAAAAAACATGTCATTTTCTGAGGCTAACATTACCCAAAGAGAATATACAGAAAACCCAAAAATATATAGACCAATATCCCTCACAAATACAGAAGTAAAATCCTCACAAAAAATTAAGACAACTCAGTGACACATTAAAACAAAAAACCAAAAACCACAATCAAATGTGGTTTATCTTGGGAATGCAAGTCTCATTCAATACTAAAAAATCAATGAAATCCACTATAATGACAGTCTAAAGAAGAAAAACTTGGTTGATCAAATAATGAACAAAAATAACATTTGACCAAATTTAATACCCACTCATGATTTTTTCAGTTCAGAAAATTAGGAATAAGGAATGTCCTTAAATATGAGAGCATCTACGAGAAAAAACAAAATGCTGTATCTAACATAATATGTGGTGGAGAAAGACTGCTTTCCCAAGCCTGGCAGCACAGCTGAGGGCAACACAGCAAAGCTGTCCACTCTCACCACTTTGATACAACTAGAGCCGAAAAACTTAACCAATGTCATAAAATAACAACAAGAAAAAAGAAGTCTGAAAAAGTCATAAAACCACCACTATTTGCAGACAACATAGTTGTCTACATAGAAAATCCTAAGAAACATACAAAAACTCCTAAAACTATTAAGTAAGTTTAGCAAGGTCACAGGATATAAGACTAAGAGAATAAAGTTAACTGTATTTTCTATATATTAGTAATGAACAATTGAAAAACAAATTTTTTTAATTTGCTATAGCTTCAAAATAGATGAAATACTTTATTAATCTAACAAAACATGCACAGAATCTATATGCCAAAGCTATGAAACACTGTTTAAAGTAATCAAAGACCAAAATGAAGAGACATACAATGTTTATAGATAGGAAGACTCAACAACATAGTAAAGATGTCAGATGTCTTCGGATTCATCTCAAGATTTAACATAATTCTAATTCAAAATTCCAGAGGTTTGTATGCATATAAAAATAAGCTAGTTCTAAAATTTATGTAGAAAGGAAAAGAACCAGACTACAAAAAGAATTTTGAAAACAGGAAATAGTGTTAGAGGAATCATACATAATCTCAAGTCTTCTTCTAAAGCAGCAAACATGTTTTATGAAGTCATTTAGTAAATATTTTAAGATCTGCAGGTCATTTAGTCCCTTTTTCACTTGTTTACCATGGTAGCAAGAAAACCACCGCTGACAATATGTAAATGAATGGGTGTGGGTGTGTTCCATTAAAAATGTATTTACAAAAATAGGCATTGGCTGGGTTTGGCTTATGAACTGTAGTTTGTCACTCCTTGGTCTAAAACTATTAATCAAGATATCAAAATAATGGTATTAGCAAAAATACAGATGCACAGATTAGTAAAACAGAATAGAGAACACAGAAATAGACCCAAATATACCCAATTTTTGATAGTACAAAGGCAATTCCATGAGAAAGGTTATTAGACTTTTCAGCAAATGATATTTAAACTGGCCATTTATGCATAAAAACAATGAACCTCAAACTAAATGCCATACCTATTTAAGAAATTAACTCAAAATGGATCATGGACCTAAATACAAAATCTAAAGCTTTAAAACTTTAGAAAGAAAACACAGGAGGAAATCTTCATGATCTGAGATTATTCAAAAAATTCTCAATATGACACTAAAAGTACAACTCAACTCCCCCCCCTAAAAAAAAGATTAAGATAGACTTCATTAACTTTTGCTCTTGAAAGAACAACGCATGAGAGGACAAGGTACAAGCTAGGAAAATAATTTGTAAAGCACATAACAAAGGATTTATATCCAAAATATATAAATAACTCTCAAAATTTAACAACGACTTATAGTGGGCAAAAAAAACTAGAACAGATGCTTCAATAGGAGCTATATAGATTAAAAGCACATGAAAAAATATAATTTATAGTTTTTATTTATATATTTTATATTTACTTACATATTTATATTTATTGATATATGTTATATTAAATGCAGTCTTAATAAAAACTAGATGAGAGTCCGGTTTCTGTGTCAGAGAAAGATTAAAAATAAGGGAAAGGGGAAGGTTACAATACTCTGTTGAATTTAGAATCAGAGGTTACCAGTATGAACTCATATTTGACCTATAAAGAAATGTATAGATATAGAATTTAATACAGATGTGTGAGCTAATATGCATATATATATACATATACACATAAATGTGTGTGTTTATATATTTCCTAGCTCAGTCTACTGTGAGGACCTAGGAGAGGAAGGAGTGGAAGGAAGAGAGGAAAGGGAGGAAGGGAGGAAATTGCTGGTGAGAATATTAAATGTCAGTTATCCTGGGAAAGAGTTTGGCAATTCCTTATAAAGTTAAACATATATATTTTATCATATTAATCAGCAATCTTATTCTTGTACTCTTCAGAATTTACCCTAAAAAAGTGAAGAGATATGTTCACACAAAATGTTGTATATGAATGTTACAGGCGTTTTATTATAATTGTAAAAACCTGGGAAAATATCCAGCAGGTGAGCCAACTGATATAACTATACAATGGACAATAAAAAGCAGCAATAAAAAGTAATAAACTTTTAATCCATGTAATGTTTTAGATGACTATCAAGAGTATTACACTGAGGAGCAGAAGCCAGTTACAAGTTTACATTGTAAGATTTCAGCTAAATGATGTTCTTAAAGTCAACACTACAGAGAAGCAATAGGTTACTGGTAGTGGAGATGTGACTATTAAGCAGAGAGGTTTTTGGGAACATGATAAAACTATTTTGTATTCTGATTGTGGTGGCAATAATATAAATCTATACCTGTTAAAATTCATAGAATATACAACTTTGAAAGTGCAGTTAACATATAATAAATAAAACTTTTAGAACTTATATATAAGTGCAAAAGAATTATATAACATTTTACAAGGCAGTTTTATCAGCTTTTTTATTTTAAAAATGTATAATACTAAGTATAGAGGCTAATGATCTAGATGAGAACCTGGGATATCTGGATTAGCTTAGTACTCTTTTTTGTGCTTTTTAAAAAGTTTTCTATACATGTTGAATTACTTTAAAAATAGGAAAATAAAATTTAATAGAAAACTTATATCATTCATTTTAATTTTGTAACATGCAGGAGATCAGTGCATCACATTTTGTTTGTGTGATTATTTCTTTTGAAAGTTATACATAGACACTTTATTTGTATATTAAAGTTGAAGTTAATAGGACTTTAAAATGGCCTACAAAATATTTAACAGCTGGAAGGTTAAAAGGAGCTTTCAGCATTTATTAACATTATGGTATTTAAACAGATATTTTGTGAAAAGTTTCTAAGAATTTTAATACATTTTTAAAAATGTAAGAAGTCTGAAAATATTCAGTACTTAAAAATCTATAACCTATAATTTAAACTTATACTTTTCTTTTTCATACTTTTTCTAATTAAAAAACCAACCACATACAACAGACAAGTATTTGACGGAAGGGGTGAACTTGAAAAAGACATCCATGCTGAATCTTTGATGACTGAGAGCTGCAATGAAGAAGGTAATGGTAACCAAGGTACCCAGAGTATTTCAAGTATAACAGAAAGACAGTTTTACAGTTGGCAAGAGCTTTTAGTAAATGACTAAAAATAAGAAAACCCTGGGCATTTCTAGCCGGTGTGTTATAAGACTGTTCTTTGTTGGTATAATGTAAAAATACCAAGTCACCTGATAATAACAAAGTCTTACATTGTGATAATCATACAAATAAATTTGGGGATCTATGACTCCAAATTTCTAACAAGTTCTCAAGTGATATGTTTCCTGCATACCTGGAAATTATATATTAAGAAACCAGGCTCTGAAGGTCAATGAGAAAACTGGCATGATTTTTGAACAATTTATTAAGAAAGAAATGTATATAAGTACTATAGGAAGTCATGTAACATATGCCCTAAAAGTGGTAGCAAAAAAGCTGATATGATAACAGAGCAATCACTTCCAGCCAAGATATTCATCTAAGGAAGTGGCCTCACAAATAAGTAGAACGCTTCTTCTAAGTTTGTTTTCCCTTGAATTTGAAGAAAGGTAGAGAGCTAATAGTATTCAATAAGGCCAGCAGTAAAGGTGAAATTAAAAGTCGATGTTTATTAGGAAAATGGCACAATAAGAGGTCCTCAGCTCTTATCCCCCTACCCAAACACCAATTTAGCAACGATCTATGAATGAAAGTGCCTTGTGGGAACTTCCAGACAGGAAGCTGCAACACTCTGGTGGAGTCCAAATGAAGGAAGTCACTTTGCAAAGGCACATCCATGTTCTGTTTGCAGGTCTGATGAATACAGACCTGACTACAGACCCATGAGCAACCCCCTTCCCCATATGAACATGATTCCAGTCCCACTAATCTGGTCATTATACCAGTTCTGCTAACTTGGAGATTCAGCAGAAACACCACCAGTCTGTGATCTCAGTAACAGCCCTGCTGACTGCAAACTGCATACCTGAAGCAACCCAATGACCCAGGTCCAGTCCTGCTCTGTTATGATCCTGAAAGCAATCTCATCCACCTTGAGATCATGAAGGAGACAAACCCATCTGTTATCACAGTAACAGACCTGCCAACCATGGACCCAAAACAGCTGTACTCACTGGTGTCCCCCAGTAACAGGCCAGTCAACCACAGACCTGACTGGCCCTGAAAGTAGCCACAAGAACTGACCCTGGTGCTGCTCAACAGAAGTCTTGGAAGCAGTCAGTACATCCAGGGACCTGGCAAGAGCAGGTCTTTACCTGCCAAAAACAGTCCATAAAGAACGGAGGCACACTCCAGTGAAGTAGCACTTTAGGTCAGCCACCTCTGGCTAGGCACAGTCCACATATATCCCAAGGAAGGGTTCATATCCTAGAGCTGGGGGGAACAACCAAGGAACAACTAAAATAAATTAAAACGCTTTTTCCTCCTCTCTATTCCTGCCTGCTTGCCTTCCTTCTTGCCTTCGCCTTTCCTTTAAAAAAAAAAGAAAGAAAGAAAGAAAGAATGAAGAGATGCCCACTCTTTCAAATAAAGACCCCACAAGGCTCTATAGATCACAAAGAATCAGGCAACCATTATACCACCAAAGCAAAATAATAAATTTCTAGTAGCCAACTCAAAAGAAATGGAGATCCACAGAGGGAGGAAGCTTAGTTGTTAGAGAACTTCCTCTACTTTTAAGAAACCTAAGAATAGTTGCACACTTAAGCAATACCACAGAGGAAGCCCCAAAGTACAATGGTGAGGCTAAAGTGCATCAGAGAATAAAGACTTCAGTGGAAAGGACACTCAAAGAAAACCATGCATCAGTGTAACAGCAGGTAGGTGATGGAAGTGTGACAGGAGGGTAGAGAGGGACCTGGAGGCGGCCACAGCTGCGGCCCAGGCAGAACCGAGCTAACAGGGTGGCCAGCCCAACCTTGGGCCCTGGTGAGGGAAGAACAGAGAATGAATGGTGACACACACACACACTTGGTCTGGGTGAAGTCCAAAAAGGAGGGGTCCCAGCAAGCAGGACAAGAGAGAGTACTCTAGACTTCACTTTCACTCCCCCACCCCTCAGAATCTGTTCTCTCACAGTGAGGTATATCAACAGTACAGGAGGTAGTTTGCAGAAACTCGGGTCTGGTATCCCAGAGAGAAGAGTTGACTCTGGTGCCACCCATGTGAACCAGCCCCCAGGAGCCCATAAGAAAATTTCCTCTTCTCACACCGATGTCCCTTCCCCAACCTGCAGCCATCCTTCACCTACTCAACAAGTGCTGTTTGCTATGGAAGACTGCAAGGAAACAAAAGCCCAACAACAAAAAAGTGTGTGTATATATATATATATGCATACACACATATATCTTATAATAAAGCCATAATACCACCTGTTGTTAAAAGAAAAGATAAACAGCTCAGTTCCAGTTCCCTCTTGGGAAGGGAGAAGAAAACACAAAATCATTGAACAGCTCAGGGTATTATGACATCACCAGGAGACAACAATACCTTTCCGGAATGCAAAATGGAAGAGTTTATCTTTTAGCAGATAAAGAATTCAAAATAGCAAATCAAAGAAACTCAAAGAGATATAAGAAAGCTAAGAAAAACAGCTCGAAGAATTGCAGGAAGACTCAGTAAAGCAAGCCAAAGAGACATAAGGGGTATCCCTGAATGTAAAGAGAAAGAGAAGGGAGCAAAGAACTTAGTTAAAGAAATAATAGCTGAAAAATTCCCAAACTTAGGGAAGGAACTGAACAGTGAAGTCAAAAGAATACTCCTTTATCAAAATGCAAAACGATTTATACCAGACACATACAGTGAAACTATCAAAAGTCCAAGACAAAGAAAGAATACTAAAAATGACCAAGGGAAAAATCACAAAAAAGTACTCCCATCAGACTATCATTAGACTTCTTAGCAGAAATTTCATAGACCGGGAGAAAGTGGAATGGCATATTCAAAATACCCCCAAGATTACAATTTGCCCATAAAGAGCACTATATCTGAAAAACTCACTTGCAGAAATGAGGGAGAAATAAAAGTTCTCTCTGACAATACTATAGTACAATACCATAAGACTTGAGTAGTACCATGGAGCCCACACAAAGTGCAACTAATGATGTATTCGCAAGAACAGAGGAAAGTCTTGACATTACAAGAAAAAGTTTAATTTCTTGATATGTACCATAGACAATATTGATGTAGGTAATGACAAACAATTCATCTTGTAAAGGGACAAAGCAAACTTATGGTGTCAATAAATATAGCACTGTAAATATATTTTTCTTCCTTATGAATCTTTTAATAGATATTTTCTTTTCTCTAGCCTACTTTACTGTAAGAATAAAGTATTTAATACATATGCAAAATATATAATCAACTGTTTATGTTATTGCTAAGATTTCTGGTCTACATCAGGCTATTAGTAAAATTTGGAGGAATTTAAAAGTTGAACACAAATTTTTTACTGTGTAGGGGTCAGTGTCCCTAAATTCCTACCTTAGTGTTCAAGGGTCAACCACAATCATCTTAAATATTAATGAATTTAAAGATAATACAGAGAGAGAAGTAAACAAAATCAGGAAAACAATACCTGAGAAGTTCAGTAAAGAAACAGAAACCATTAAAAAAAGGAAGAAGAAGAAAAGAAACCTAGAAGTGAAGAATAGAATGACCGAACTGAAAAATCCAGAGACTTCAACAGGAACATTAAATTTAAGCATGCTTTCCAACATGACAGACCTGAAGGACACTGTGCTAAGTAAAATAAACCAGATCACAGAAGACATATTTTGTATGCTCTCTTATATGTGGAATCTGAAATAGTTAAACACATAGAATCAGTGAGTAGAATGGTAGGTAGTTGGTTGCCAGGACCTGGAGAGAGGGTAAAATGGAAAACTGTTGGTTCAAGGTACAAAGTTTCACATATGAAAAATATTAATTCTGGACATATATAAAAATAGGAGGAAATAACACTCATTATTTACAGATGACATGATTATATATGTACTGAAAACTCTAAAAACTGCCAAAAAGCTACTAGAACTAATCAAAAAATACAGTAAAGTGGCAGGTTACAAAATCAATGCACAAAAATCCATTGAATTCTTACATGTGAACAACACACTACAAGAAAATGAAATCAAGCAAACCATACCATTTAAAATAGAAGTAAAAAGAAAAAGGTGGTTTAAAACCTATATAATGAAAACTACAAGTTCTTCTTAAAAGAAATAAAAGAGGATACAAAGAGATTGAAAGACATCCCCTATCCATGGTAGGGGAGACTCAACATCATTAAAATGATAATCTTACCTAAAGCAATAGATAGATTTAATGCAATCCCCACTAAAATCCCATGGGTTTATTTTCAGGAACTAGAACAAAAACAAAATCTTAAAATTTGTATGGAACAACAAAGACATTCCATGACATTAGGTTTAGAGAGACCTTTTGGGACTCAACTCCAGCATCAAGGGAAACAAAAACAAAAATAAACAAGAGGGACAACCTGAAATTAAAAAGCTTCTTCACAGTGAAAAAAAAAAAAAATCCCCATAACAAAACGGCAAACTACTAATTGGGAGAGATATTTGCATTTCTCATTTCTGAGAGGACTGAATATCTAAAATATACAAAGAACTCATAAAACAGAAAAACAGGCAATCCAATCAAAAAAATGGGAAGAGGAATTGGAGAGACATTTTTCCAAAGATGATACACAGATGGCCAACAGGCATATGAAAAGACGGTCCTACTTGCTGGCTACTGGGGAAATGTAAATCAAAACAACAATGAGGTATCACCTTACACCGGAGATACTGCTGTTATTTCTGAGAGTCTGGAAACAACAAATGTGAGAATATGGAGGAGAGAGAACACTTTTACACTGTTGGTGGGAGTGCAAACTGGTACAACCCCTATAGAAAACACGAAGATTCCTCAAAAGGAGGGATATGGAAATTCCATGTGATCCTGCCATCCCACTTCTGGATGTTTACCAATAGATACAAAAATACTAATTCATAGAGGTTTATGCACCCCCATGATTATCACAGCCCTAAGCTGCAATAAGAACTAGAAGCTACCTAAATACCCAATGTCAGATGAATGGATAAGAAAGATGTGGTGGAGGGGAAAAAAAGATGGTGTAAACTGATAGTCTCTAGGACATTGCACCAAAATTCCTGAGTTTTCCAGAGTTCACACAAGCCTGCAGCACTCATCGCATAGAAGGAACTTGGAGCCCAGGATGGACTTTGCAGGTAGGTGAGAAAGTGGTGGGGATTGTGCACAAAGACTTCAACAGGGACCACAAATCCTTTGTTCTTCACTGAGCACTTACAGAAACTCCAGCTGGACTAGCATTAGCTTGGAACAGTGCACAAAACTGGAAACAATTTAAGAAAAGGCCCAGCTGGGCTCTAATCTCCAGCCGCCCAAGGGTTTAAGCTGTGGACTCTATCACAGTTATCATCGTTCTCTCACAGACTCTAGTGGAAACCACAGAGAGCTGTGCACGAGAAAAATGACAGCACTGGGTGCAGCGAGTCTAGGTCAAGCTGGGCAAGGGAGGTGAGACTCTGGTTTGCTCCCAGCAGACTCTGGGCTTGAATAAAGCCCAAAAGTAGAGAGTTGGGGACAGCAAAACATGGGGCACAAAGGTGAGGCACTTCTCCCATCACACACCTTGGGACTCAGGCTCCTTGGGACTTGGGCTCCAGTGGCTAAAACCCTGGTGGAGCAATTGTGGACAGGGCTTGCTCTCAATGGTTTGGTGAGGACAGCAAGCTCAAGTGCAGCCAGCAAAGACAAGTCTCCCAGCTGCAGCCAAGAGAGTTTTATCAGCAAAACTAGCCCCCCATGCCACACCAGGCTACAACTGCACTGCTCCCAGACCCCGCCCCCATCCCCCTTTTCCCACCTCAGGAGCCATCTTCACTTCCTGACACAGCAAAAACCACTGTAGAAGCCTCTAAGGGTCAAAAATATAAAATAAAACAAAAATAAGAGTGCCCTTTGGCAGAAAACAAAAATCTAGCAGCTGATCAACAAGAATTCATACCATGAGGGAAAAGAAACAACACACTTTGAAACCTCATGGAAACAACAAAATGACAGTTCATCAGAAATCAACTTTGAAGACATGGAAGAATGGTTCTTTCTATCAGATAAATAATTCAAGGCTACAATCACAAAGGAATTTAGAGAGTAAAAAGAAAATTCAGAAAGACAAATCAACAATCTCCTTGATTATGAAGCAAAAAGGCAGACACTGAAGTTCTAGAGAAAAAAAAATTAACAGAAATACAGGATTTAAAGGAGGTAATTAATGAAACTAAAGTAGCCAGGAAGAAGAGAAATTAAACACACACACACACACACACACACACAAAGAAGAAACACTCAGAGAACTCATATCATTACGAAAGTCCTCCTCTATAAGAAATGTTAAGAGGCTCTACTATTTAAATCAAAGAGAAGAAATTTTATAAAAATCTGAGCAAAGTAAATGGTACTCCAAGCTAATGGTGAATTCAAAAGAGCAGGAACTGCTAAACTCACATCAGCTAAAGAAGTCTTTCAACTAAAGAAGTTAAACAGATAAAGAGGGACATTTTATAATGATAAAAGGGATCAATACAACAGAAAGATTTAACACTTATTAACATATGCACACAATAAAAGAGCACCCAAATATATCAAGCAAATACTAGTAGATCTAAATAGAGATAATGACAGAAATACCATAATAGTAGAGGACTTTAATACTCTTTCAGTAAAAGATCACCAGAGAGAGAATCAATAAAGAAAACAAGATCTAACACCAAAATAGAAGACCTGGACTTAATAGACATATATAGGGAAGTTCACCCTAAAACTTTAGACTACGCATTATTTTCAAGTGCTCATGGAACATTCTCAAGACCATATATTGGATATTAAAAAAACATATTTTCAAAGATTTGAATCATATCTACCATCTTTTCAGATCACAATGAATTCAAACTAGATATCAACCTAAAAGAGAGGAAAACTACAAAAGATAGAGAATAAACATGTTGAACAACCATTGGGTAAAAGGAGGAAATTAAGGAAGAAATTTAAAGATATCTGGAGTCAAATGAAAATGAAGACATGAAATATCAGAATCTATGGGATGCAGCAAATTGGATAACCTAGAATGGACATTCCTAGAAACATACAACATTCTAAAACTAAAACAAGAAGAACTAGAAATCATTAACTAATCAATCACAAGCAAGGAAATTGAAACAGTAATTAAAACTTCCCCCAAAACAAATGCCCTGGACCAGATGGTTTCACCAGTGAATTCTACAAAGCATTCAAAGAAGAATTAATATCAATCCTTCTTAAACTGTTAAAAAAAAACTGAAGATGGCAAACTTCCAAGCACTTTTTATGATGCCAAATTACTCCGATTCCAAAACCAGATAAAGACAGCTTCAAAAATTACAGAATGATAACTTTAATGAAAATTGATGCAAAAATTCTCAACAAAATACTAGCAAAACAAATTCAACAGCATATTAAACGAATCATATATCATGATCAAGTGGGATTTATTCTAGGTATACAAGGATGGCTCAACATGTAAATCAATAAATGTGATACACTGCATCAATAAAAAAGAACAAAAACCACATGTCAACAGATGAACAAAAAGCACTCTTTTATGTTAAAAGTCCTCTAAAAATAAGTATAGAAGGAATGTACTTCAGCATAATAAAGGCTATCTACAACAAGCCCACAAGTCAACATTGTACCCAATGGAGAAAAACGAAAAGTTTTTCCTCTAAGCTAAGAGCAAGGCAAGGATTTCCACTCGCATTATTACTATTTAATATAGTGTTGGCAGTCTTGGTGAAGGCAATTAGATAATAAAATATAAAAGGTATCCAAACAGGAAAGGAAGAAGTAAAATTATCACTATTCATGGATGACATAGTAATATACACAGAGAACTTCAGAGACTCAATTTTAAAACTGCTAGAAATAAACAAATACAGTAAAAGTGGCAGGCTACAAAATTAACATTAAAAAAATCTGTCGTATTTTTGTATGCTAACAATGAAAATACAGAAGTAGAAGTGAAGAAAGCAATACTATTTATAATTGCATTAAAAATGATAAAATACCTCATAATAAACTTAATGAACAAGTGATTACAGGGTATTGCTAAAAGTAATAGATGACACAAAGAAATAAAAAAATATTCCATGCTCACAGATTGGAAGAATTAACAATCAAAATGGCCATACTGCCCAAGGCAGTATAAAGATTTGATATTATCCCTATCAAAATTCCAAAGACATTCTTCACAGACATAGAACAAAAAATCATGAAATTTACTTGGAACTACAAACAACCCAGGATAGCAAAAACAATCCTCAGGCAAAAAATCGACACCAGAGGAGTCAATGCTCCCCGACTTCAAATTCTACTACAAAGAAATAATAATGAAAACAGCATGGTATTGAAATAAAAACAGAAATATAGATAAATGGAACAGATTTGAAAGCCCAGAAATAAAGCCACATATATATGGATATCTAATTTTCTATAAAGGATCCATAAACTTACAATGGGGCAAGGACGGTCTCTTCAATAAATGGTGCTGGGAGAACCGGACAGCCACATGCAAAAAGTTGAAACTAGACTACTACCTAATACCATACACAAAAATTAATTTAAAATGGATTAAAAACTTAGATGCTAGACCAGAAACCATAAAATACATAAATAAAACATAGGCAAAACATTACTGGACATTGACACAAGAGATGTTTTTGGGAATTTGACTCCCATCACAAGGCAAATAAAATCGAAAATAAACAAGTGGGATTACATCAAACTAAAAAGCTTCCACACAGCAAAAGAAACTCACATAAAAACAAAAAGGATCCAACTGAATGGAAAAAGATACTTGCCTGTCACACCTCTGAAAAGGGATGACTATCCAAAATATACAAAGAATTTAAAAAAAAAAAAAAAAAACAACAAGCAATCCAATCAAAAAATGGATGATGATCTTAATAGAGACCTCTCCAAGGACAGTATACAAATTGCCAAAAGGTTCATTTAAATATGTTCTACTTCTCTTATCATTAGGGAAATGCAAATCAAAACTACAATGAGATATCACCTCACATCTGTGAGAATGGCTATCATTCAAAAAAAAAAAAAAAAAAAACAGGAAATAAGTGCAGGAGAGGATGTGGAGAAAAGTGAATTCTCAATTCACTGTTGATGGGAGTGCAAAATGGTACAATCATTCTGGAAAAAAATATGGAGACTCCTTAAAGAATTGAGAATGGAAATTCCATATGATCCAGCTATTCCCCTACTGGGTATTTACCCTAAAAACACAACAAAACTTATTCGCAAAGATATATTGCACTACCATGTTTACTGCAGTATTACTCACAATAACCAAGAGCTGGAAACTACCTAAATGCCCATCAACAGATGCGTGGATAAAGAAGATGTGGTATATATACATAATGGAATACTATGTGACCATCAAAAAGGGAGAAATCCTGCCATTTGCAGTAACATAGATGGACTTGGAGAGAATAATGCTTAGCAAGATAAGCCAGGAAAAAGAAATCATAAGATAGTGCTTATATGAGGTGCATAGAGATAGAAAACAAATGAATGACATAAATTAAACAATGCTAGACTTAAAAAAAAAAAGAGAGAGAAAACTAATTCAAACAACAATAGACTCTTAATGGTGGCGGGGGGGAATGGCAAATCAAAGAGTACAGAAGAGATGAGGGAGGGCCTGGGGAAAAGGGGATTAACTGTAAAGTGGGGGAAAAGGGAAATATTGCTAAACCTATTGTGCTATATGCAGATGTAAAGTCTCTATTATGTGTATCTCAAAACAAGTTAATGTCAAAGTGCAATATCCCTTCAGTAAAATCCATTTTTAAAAAAGATGTGATGTATATAAACAATGGAACCACACACCACTTAAAAGAGATTAAATGTATCATCTGAATCAACATGGATGGATCTAGAGGGATTATCCTAAGTAAAATAAGCCAAAGAAGACCAGATGACCTCACTCATAGATGGAATATGAACAGGAAAAAACAAAAGAACAGATCAAACAAAACCAACCATTGGACACTTGCAGTAGAACTGAGGTTACCAGTAGGGAAGTGGGCAAATAGTGGGGGAGCCTACTGGACAATGGTGATTTGGTGGTAGGCAGGGTGCACCAATACATAACTAAGGAATGGGGAAACTGCACATATGGGGAACCTATACATGTGCATTTATTTTAAAGTGTAAAATCAAAGTTACTGCAATAAAAAAAAGAAAAAACCACAATGAAATATCACCTCACACCTGAAATCCTGAAAATAGAAATAGCAAGTGTTGGTGAAGGTGCAGTAAAAAAAGGAACTCTTGAACTGTTGGTATGTATATTAGTGAAACGTCTATGGAAAACAATATGGAAATTCCTCAAAAAATTAAAAATGAAACTAACATTTGATCCAGCAGTTCATTTGTGGGTATATATCTGATGAATATAAAAAACACTAATCCATATATATGTATATACATATATATGCCCCTTTATGTTCATAAACAGCACAATTTACTAATAGCCAAGACATGTAATCAACCTCACTGCCCATTGGTGGGTGCCAGAATAAAGATGTACTCAATGGATTACTACTCAGCTATTTAAAAAAAGTGAAATATTACCTTTTGCAATAACTTGGATGAAATTTGATGATTATGCTAAACAAAACTAGAAAGAAAAACAGAATGTTTTGCTCATATATGGAATATAAAGAAAGAAAATAAATGAGCTAACAAAACAAAATTATCTTAGACTTTAAAATCAAAACCATGGTTACCAGAGAAGGAAAAAGGAAAAGAGGAAGAGAAAATGGGGTAGAGGAAGTGGAAACAATACAGTAAAGACACTGGAATTCTGGAGTTGGGTGTGTTATTGATACATATATTGACAGAAATGCGAATCTATTCTCATGAAACTTACTACTATACAAATGAAACATTTTAAGTGAAAAAATAAAGATTTTCAGAAGGTAAAGAAGAAACAAGATCCATCTTCCCACACAAATTTGAAATATGTTTTCTTACATAAAACTAAGTTCATGCTGGGTAAACAAATGTTCCCACTTAGTACTTTAATTCCCAAGGACTGGGACAGTTCACAACCAGAAAACTGGAATAATTGGACTCTCTAATTCTAGCAACATTTTTCAGACCTACAAAAACAAAGGAAATGTTCATGTTTCAAAGTCCACTGACTATACAATTAAAGAGCTGACATTTAATCCACTGACTGTAAAATCTAACCTGCAACTGAAGTGATTAATCTGTAATGTAAAAGTCCAACATCAAGAGAAGGATCTAATAGAACTCTACAAAGTACAATGCTGTTCACAGCTTGATATCAGTATTTCATACTATTTATCTGTTTAAATGACTTTTAAAGGTGAAACACAAATCCCATCAGAGGTTAGCACTACAGATGAACATTTACAGTTGAGTTTCGTGAGAGAGAACACTTACTTTGAATCCTAACTAAAAGAAATGTTATCCTCAATTCTCATTAGATGTGTATCACAAAAATGTACTCAGTTATTATTAGAGTTTGAATTTCACAATAAAAAATACGTATTTCTTGTTAAATAAGTACTTATATAATATCTTCTTGCTTCTTGTCTACAAAACTTAAATGCCCAAATAATAATATACAATGTGGGATCTGAGAATAAGAAAAGTATAGATGGGTACTGTCATAGTTGACAAAAATCTAGCTGAAGTAGTAACTCTAGTTTTTTTATGAAAAAAATTAAACAGAATTGGTACATACATCCTTAAAAAATGCAAGATAACAGAATCAGAAATCACTTCATTATACCAATCTCTTTAGATATTCATCTAGACAGATCTTAACAGTTCTGCCATGAAGTTAATTTTCCTCTACATGAAAAAATGGACTCAAGGAAGATTCACAAATAACTAATATGGTGAAAAATTAAAAAGGTTGTCAAACTATTTTTAAAGTCTTAAAAGTGAAGTTTTTACTCAAAAATATCAATACTACACGGGTAACAATTACCATTTAAAACTATTCTTAAATAAATTATTCTTAATTTATTGGGAAGACAAAATGTTGAACTGAGATTGTTAATTCTATACTCCTAGAGATCTTCTAGAAGAAAAGAACCATCTTACTATACCATTTAAACTTTTTCCTACCTAAAGGCAACGGCCAATCTATTATTTTTAAAAATACAGATGTCCTATGGAAAAATTACAATCCACATTTCACAGGATGGCCTCATATAATATTTTAAATATTATGAAATTTTTAAACTATATAAGCATCCCAGTCTATACAAAAATATCCCAAAGAGCAAGCAACTTAGAATTAATTCATTATTGACAATAGAGATATAAGGAAAAATAAGATGGGGCTGATAAACTTTAGAAAAGGTATCTACTTGGGAAGGGAAACTAAATTACAGAAAGGAAATAATCGGTTAACATAAGGTAGTGCCAGATGAGTGGCATATACATACACTAAGTACTATAAGAAGAAAAACATAATTGGGATATCACCAATTATATACAGTTACGTGTTTCAAGATGAGGACGTAAATTGTCCTAATATCCATCAATAATGAGAAACTAGGCCAAAGAAATATACCTCTGTTCTCTCACCTAAATGGCATATATTTTAGGTAAGGCTGTCTTGTTTGAAAACATTTTTATGTACTATGTAGGTGTCAACAGGTACATTGCTGCTATGAAAGCAAATAACAAATAAATCAATTGCAGAATTCTTTTCCACTGGGCAAAAAAAAAGGTCTCATAGAATTTTCAACACAGTCCCATAGGTGGTCATCACTAATCAACAAAAACTGGCACTTATATGATATTCACTTGCCATACTAGAAAAACAATATAGACATAGTGTGCTCATTTGATTTCAGTATCAATATTAGTCATAACATGCATTATCAGAATTGATACTGTACTATTCTGAAATTAAGCTGTTGCTTTCCCTAGAGTTTTCAGTATTTAATGTATTATTTAAGTATTATTTTTTCAGTGAGAATATTAAAAATTGTATTAACAATATTTATTAAAGTTCTTTTTTTATTTTAAGATATTAAATGCTGCGATCTTTTATTTTAGAAGGAAAAATCAGAGAAGGCTGCCAAGGGCAGGTAAAACAATTTCTTTTTGTTTATCAGACATTTAAATTCTATAGGAATGTATACTGTATCTCATTATTTTGAACTCATGAAACGGTGCTTATTGGCAAACATTAACTGAAACATCTTTCAGCTTTTCAGTGTTTCTAAGTAGTAATTATTATCAAAAAATCTTTTTAATAAAAATGTGCATTATGATATAGGTACAAATAAAGTTATATATCTGAAATCTACCTCAAGATAAGTAGAGAGGATACAGATGAATCAAGAGACAGCATGAGTTAATGACTGATGATGGTAATATACAACTTTACATACAGCATTCTCTCTAGTTTGGTAATAGTAATTAAAAGTTTAAAAATAAGTTTTATAATAGTGAAGTTATCCAATTCATTTTTATTAATGATATGTCATTTAAAAAAGTATTTATATGGGGATTTGTACAAATTTTGCCACAAACATAGTATCTAAATATGAGAGGAGCTATCAATACTTTGTTCTACCAATCTCAAAAAGATTACATTTAAGTAGAGAAATCTTTATAATTTTATTAATAGTCCATAGGACATTATTATAGTAACTTAATCACTATGAGAATTGAGTTTAAATGACAGTTCCACATTACTAGCATTATAATTCTGGAAAAAATCATTTCATCTCTGCAAGCCCAACTTCTTCATCTATAAAAGAGAAAATCCCACATCCCTTAAGGATTTTTATGAAGCTCTATAGTGACAATATATGTGGTAGGACTTTGCTCATTATTTGGAAATATACTAATAATAGTAATTATAAATATCATTGCTTTAATCTACTTTATGAACATATATGCTGAAATAAAAAAATTAAAATTATTTGCTTAGAGGAACATACTCTGTTATAGTTGAACATATACATATAATAATCTGTTCAATTTGTTAAAGCTTAAGAAAACTTTATGCATAACTTTTACATATTAGCTTATTTTTAGAACACTTGTTAAAGAAGACAACTTTGCACCCTATGAAAACCTTATAGACAGATACACTTGGATGCACAAGTGTACATGAGATCCAATCAAGAAACTGACTTTCTAAGGAACTTTCTGTAAGAGTTTTTAAACAGTGTAAGAGAAAAAGTAGTCACCTTATGTACTCAGGTATAAATGGTTATTATAACCTAATTAACCATAAGTATTTGAGTTCAGATACTAATATATAAATAGCTTAAGTTCAAGTTAGCAGTAACTTGTCCTCTAGTTTCTTATTTGGGAATTATTATTAAGCTTATACAAGACACAGATTATAGGTGTGCCCTGGTGGCTCAGGCATTCAGTCTGTGGTTCTAGTGCAGTTCATGAAAATGTCCAAGGACCTGTGTGCATGACTAAGGGCTGGAACAAGCAAAATGAACAACTAACTAAATGAATGCTTCTTCCTCCTCTCTCTTCCTTCCTGTCTACTTACCTTCATTTCTGCCTGATTCCTTCACTTTAAAAAAAATGCATATATATAATGCATATATATAGATTATAACAGCCTGTCACTATTACTTACAAAGATCTTTCTCATTTGGATTTTTCATACACTGTATTTGAAAATAGAATTTTATGTATACATTGTCTTTGAGAAAGTTTCTTTTAATATAACTTTTCAACTTATTTCTCTTTATCAACTTTAATAAATGTATACAAAATATTAAATGTAGTAAAAATAATATTGTTAATATTTATCAAGTGTTTATTATACGGCTGGCACAGGTCTCATTATTTTAAATATTTTAGTTAATTCTCAAAGCAACCTATGAGGTAGACACTACTGTTAAGCCCCATTTTATAGACAAGGAAACAGAAATCAAATACCTTACCCAAAGTAACACAGCCTATAAGGAGTAGTGATGGAATTCAAACCCAGTCTCTAGCTCAGGGTTTTTCTGCCTCACCACTAAAAGGACTGTAAGTTTCTTAAAGGCAGTATTTGTGTCCATTTTGCTAACCATTTTAGCATCAATAGCAGGCATGGAATTCTGCAGATACTGCTTGTCAAATAACAGATACAAATAAATGAATAAATATCTCTGACTAAATAATACCTCTTAAGAAAAAATTTTCCACAATCTACAAATCCTTACTTTAATAATTCATGAGTTGGGCAGCATCCAACCTAGCGCATAGAAAGCATCTCTGAAGAGCAGTACAAGAAGAGATTTTAATAGACCAAAGTGAGCAGGAACAAGAAGTTATACTGAGCTTTTGCCAACTGCTTTTAAAGTAGGGTTATTTACTTTCCTTATAAGCAGCAACAGGAAATCTTGGAGACGGTTAAGTAACTTGTACTAAGCAGGCAAGCAGTGATTGTTTGAAATAGACCTTCCTTTTCTGGGAGAGTACAGCACAAAGCTAAGCTAAGTTTCAGTTTGCTGATTGGGGCTTAGCATGAGTGACTTCATTTGGGGCCTAATCTGGTTACTTTAACATAGTAGAAACAACATATCCAAAACCAAACTCATCACTTTACTCTCATCCCAAACTTGTTCCTTCTCTTAAAGTCTCTGTCATTTTTGATTCCCTATAACTTACTCACCACTAATCAAACCAATCAAGTTCTACTGAATATTGCTCCTAAATGTTTCTAGAATCTAGCCTCATTTTAATTCATGCATTAATCATCTGCACCATGAATACTGTGTCTATCTTTGACTTTAGTCAATTCCCATCACTGCCACCACTCAGATCTAGCCTCCACAAATCTGTAAGAGTGATTCATCTGTCATTCCCTTGCCTAAAATCACACAGGAGGAGTCTAAGTTCCTTATTATGGTATATAAAACTATCCATTACCTAGAGTTTTCCTCTCTAATTTTATCGCCTGCTATTCTCCACCTGAGTCTGAGTCATTTCACTGCCATATATACCTAATACCTGTTACTTTATTTGGTATACTACAGGTGTCAATAAATACCGGTTGAACTGCACTATGTAGACTTAGGTACCTCATTGTTAAACACTTTTTCCAGAATTCTATTTTCAGAATTTCAAAAATACAGAAGAGCTGTAAGAATTATACAATAAACATATACATACGCACTATCTAGATTCTATAATATTTTACAATAATTGCTTTTTAATGTACTTATTCATTAACTAGAACTTCCATGAATCCCTATTATATTCTGACATATTTCAGAGTAAGTTACATGCATTTCACCCATTTTATTCACTTTAGCATGTGTCATTATTATAAGTAAATATTATTTTAAAGTCCTTCTCCCTCTCCATAAAATGTGCATACAACAAAATGCACAAACCTTAAGTGTTCCATTAAGATTGCATGTATATATTAATCATAATATGTAGTACCCATATTATTATAGATTATCTATAGCTATCAGTCCCCAAAGAAATTTTAAACTATTTTCTTAACATTTATATTTTGCTCTGGCCTAAAGCTAATTATGATTACAGTAAGCAATGATATTATTTCTAATCGTTGCTCATTTTAACCATAAGCTAGCTTTTGGCCTCATCAGAATATGAACTTTATTCTAAGAAAAATCTATGGGTAAAAGTCCCTGGAGAATATAAAGAGAGCTCCAGATACAAATTCTTTGATAACTTAAATTAACTTGCTATTAAAACCTTTGCTATTACATCTTTTTTACTACATATTTTTATAGCTTCCTCTTTTTCTAATAGTATACATTGATGCCTCTTTATAACTTCTCAGAAAGTTTGTCCTTCAAATTTCTCTCTTCATAGTCTCTTTGGTAGATAAACATGAAAAGAGAATTATATACTGTCATGTCTTAATAGAAATAACTACATTTGAAAAACAATTTATATGTCTTTGTGAAGAAAAATGCTCTGATAATTTCCCCTACAATAAGAAGATAATTCCATAACTGCTTAATTATGTCCTCCTCACTTTTAAAGTTTATAGGCATGCCCAGGTGCCCTAGCAGATAAGGCCACCAGACATAGTCCATATACAACTCAAGGACCTAGGTTCAAGACCCGGGGCCAGGGGAACAACCAAAATGAACAACCAAATAAAAAAAATTAGTATTTCTTCTTCCTCTCTTTCTGCTTGCCTGCCTACTGACCTTCATTCCTGCCTGCACCTTTCAAAAATAATGTTTATAGAACATTTGACAATGACCTTAACCTCTAGCCTCAGATGCTCTGCAAGTCACTAGACTGTTCTCTGGTGGATGTGGTCTACATTAAGAAGATTCTTGACCATTTCTCAGAACTATATTGAAAAGCATATTTAAGCTGCTCTTAACTCAGCTATATATTAATTTCCCCAGAGTCAGAAAGAACAAAGATAAAACAAATTAGAAAACTCATGACTGGTTAATGGTAAATTTTACGTCTTTGCACCATAGTAAAAGGAAAAAAGAAACAGAATGAAAAAGAAATGTAACCGCTAGAGGTGTAGATAGCTCTAGGGAAGCTTTTGAAAGCAATTTGTGCTAATGACAAAGGTTGAGGAAAAGAATTTAAGTTCTATAAACTTTAATAGAAAAATTTTAAAGAGGTTAATTTGGGTTTACATGTTATAGATATGAAGCATACTTCTTGTTTCCTACCACTGACTTTGGTTATAGACAAGTAGGTAATAAATCATGCAGTGATCTAACAACAATGTCTTGCCTTTACTACTCACTTGCCTGGCACACTATCTGAAAAAAATCTTAGACTTGAAAATGGTAGAAGTTCATTATTTCACTGAGTAATTATGACAAACATAGCAATTTGCTACATATATTGCTCTTTCTAGCCTAACATCCAAGGAGGGTTGAGTACAGATAGAATGTGTGTGGATCTGTGTGCGTATAAGTGAATATACAATCTATATTATGCCTAGGTATTATTTTTGACACACTTCAAAGTAAATTGCAGACATCAGTCATGTCACCCTAGTCACACTAGTATGCATAACATTAACTAGAGTTTACTATTTATTTTAATGCAAATATTTAATATTTATAAGTATCCCAAATAGTTACATATTGACAACTACACACAGTAGTAAAGAGTACCTTATATAACTGAAGTATGTAATTTCTAAAACTATGATTTAAAAAGGATCAATTATGTTCATTTTTACCATAAAGCTTATTAATCTACTTGATGATTATATTTGTTCTATATTATTGTTATATTTGTTGAAATGAAATAAGTGACAGACCATTCTCAAAGTAATTTCTTTCCAACAAAGGATGACTTTTAAAATTATATTTTAAATGTATCAATATGCCTTAAAGAAGAAAGTTAGACACATCCCTCTGGCTCAGGGGCTAAGGTACAAGTCACATAGCCCAAGGGACCTAGGTTGGAGATCTGGTCTAGGGGAAAGAAAAAAGAGAGAAAGAATAAAGTTAGATAATCATTAAGTAAAAAAACAAAAGTGTCAATACAGCCATAATGCAATGATCATACTTCAAAGAAATAAATTAATTTATCTTAGTATTTCTGACATAGCTATTTTCTGAAGGATGGGGGCAATTCACTAAATTACTCCATGTGAGTGTGTGTACATGACACACACATTATATTATATATACATAATATTTAACATAAAATTACATAAAGCAAAAATCAATTAAAAGCCACAAAGTAAGAAATATTGAATACCTGGGCTGTTTAATGTAAATTAAATACAATTTTAGTTCTGAATTTGTGAAGATTAAGGCAAAAAAGGGAAATAAATAGGTTTACTTCAGAAGGCATCATGGTATAATAGAAAGAGTGTAGAATTTATAGGCAAGTAATCTCAGTTCCAGTTTTGTTCCACTACTTCCTCATTGTCACATACCTCTTTACATCTATTTCATAATCTGGAAAGGGGAATAATTATATTTACTAATATCATAGGATTCTTATATCACATTAGGAATATGAAAATATTTTGTTAACTTCAAAACACTCTTCACTATTATTGTTTCCACTGACTTCATTTATTATAGTTTATTAACAGTAAATTTATCTGGATAGAAATATTTTCCTAGCACTAAATTCACACTCGAGACTGCTTGTGTTAGAAAACTGAAAAATGAACTAAACATGGATTCAAAAAGGATTTTGAAAAAGACAGAAATCCTATTCATATAGATTCTTTTATAATAACTCTATGAAAGCTGAGGAATTATTAAATCGTAATTCTATAAAGGCATTTCTGTGGAAGGTAAAATGACATGTTCTAAGCACATTCCCTTCTGATGGCTTAAGTAACACAGAGGAAGTTGGAAAGTTACACAGCTAGTTTATCTATTAACCTGTCTCTCATAAGTAAGAAAAGCTTCAAGTCAATCTTACACAAGTGCTAATTTGCAGTCAATTTGAGATTTAATTTTCTAGAAAGAGCATCAAGCACCCAAACTCTAGAATACTGATTAAAAAGAAATCTCTGTATGATATCAAATATGTCAAAAGCATAATTAATATTCAGTAGTAAAACTTGAATAATTAGACAACTGGCATGTCTGTAAACAGGGCCTTAAATGCAAGAATAAACAATCATAGGAGTTAATCATAAAGCAGCCTGTGGGACACATTATTTGTTAATATATTAAAAAACCTTCAATGAAAAAAGCATTTCACAGGAAAATAAGAACTTTATTCTAATCCCAGCTCTGCCACTAAATGAGCGATTTTGAACAAAACAATTCATATTAGCATCAGCTTCCTCACCTGAAAAATGAAATTATTTCAGATTAGGAAATTTTAAGGTTTCTTCTATCTCTAAAATAGTATACTTCAGAGATTTAATTATTGTTGAACCAAATCAGAAACTTTAAGAGACCATTAATAGCACATGGGAAACGTAGCATAATGAGCTGACCTCATATTTTTTAAAAAGATATCTGTATTAACTGAATAAGAAACAAGTGAAAATCCAGTCAGTAGCAAAACAAACCTTAACTTGTCTGCAGATTTGCTTACGAAAGTCAGTGTACATTTAAGAGAGTGACCTGGTATCACCCAACATTAGGTAACAGCAATAGGGTGTGGCTCCGAAAACGCATTTAACACTATGTAGAAATCAAATGAGGGACTGGGGGAAAGTTTTCTGTGCACTAAATTATTACATGCAGTTTCATTCAGTCAAGAGTGAGCACAATTTCAGTACATAATAGAATGGAGTTCAGTTTCCACTGAAACCATGACTTCCTGTCACCAAACAAAATCACTTCTTCCCAAAACAGGAAAGAAACTCAGCAAAACTACGAATTCTACTGTGTATATCCAAAGAGCTAAAAGTGCTAAACTTTGGTCCAATAATTCTGTCTACAGTTCAATACCAAGAAAATAATCCTAAACACACACACACAAAGTCATGCCTAAGAATGTCTATCACATAATAGGGTTATTTATAAAACAAATTGGGAGTGATATAAGTTAAATCAAAAATAAAAGGAATAGATTAAGTAAAGCTGTAGGATTTAATGGAATAAAATTTAGTCATTAAAAACAAAGACTATGGAAAAACCAGAGACATGATAAAAAGAGAAAGCACCTGAACTGATATCATTATCAGACAGGTAGATTAAACATATGTGAACTGGAAATTGAAAACTTCAATGACTAGTTTGGAATAAGAACAATGTTTATGTTTTTCAATGTGCCATGGCAGTAGAAAACCTGAATTTTTCTTTAAAACACTAGAAATGTACTTTTATATGGATCTTTGGGCTCTTCTGAATTTAGACAACTTTAAAAACATTAGTGAGGCTCACCCTAGTGGTTCAGAAGCTCAACTGTCAGCTGGGCTTAGACCATGGTCCTGTAAACCCAGGGACCTGGGCTAGTGACAGGGGCTGGTGCCAGGAGGGCACAACCAAAATAAATAAATAAAAATGCTTCCTTCCCTCCCTTCCCTCCCTCCCTTCCTCCCTCCCTCCTCCCCTCCTTCCCTTCCTTTATTAAAAATGTTTATTCTGGCAAGCTCTGGTAGCCTAGCAAATAAGGCCATTGGAGGCAGTCCATATACATCCCAAAGATCCAGGTTCAAGCCCCAGAGCAGCCAGGGGGAGTAACCAAGACTACAACTAAATAAGTAAATGTTTCTGGTTCCTCTCTCTTTCTGTTGGCCTGCTCGCCTTCATTCTAGCCTGCACCTTTCCTTTAAAAGAAAAAAAAAATGTAGAATGAAATTAAAGACAATATGATTTCAGCTTTATTTTTTTTAAAGTTTAATTAAACATGTAGAAAAAAGAGACTATAAGAAAACACATGTTAAATGACTTTTAGGATTAGTGGAACTATGTGTAAGTGTTCGTATATTTGTGTTCTAAATTAATGAACAAAATTTTAATGTTGATTAAATAACTGTAAAATCAAAATACATTATTTTCATTAATCATCAAAATATTCCTCTAAGATAATAAATAGGAAAGAAGTCAAGATTATTTAGCATGGAATATACTATCCTGAAAACCTTGAAAATGTCCGTAAATAAGTCTTAAAAAAAAAGAATGGGTTCAGAGTAAAGTCAGTCTGTTGTTGTTGAAGTCCAAGGAGATCCTTAAAAAGTTAAAAAGTTAATTCTATGACTCCTTCTCTTAAAATGTAATTTCTAATGAAACAGTGGTATCAAAGCACAGACAGAAGACACCTCAGAACATCAAGAATATGCCTGAACTGGATGATACTTCTTAGGTATGCTCCATCTGGCTTTCCAGCATATTTGGAAAATAATTTACCTAGGATCTCTGCCAGTTAGTGAACAAAAGCAAAACTTAAATCCAGATTTCTTGATGACTATTCTAGTGGTGTAGAAAAACAGATTTTGGTGTAGTCGGTTAGCAACTGAGAGTTGGAGCTTATGTTTTTAAAAATACCAGTACTTACGGGGATTTTTGTTTTTAAACTGAAAGCTACTAAAACCTCTGAACTTGCCAGCACACACACACAAGCCCCAGGCAATATTAAATTACTCATTCTTCTTATGACCTGTTCTTCAGGGTTTTTTGTTTTTTTAAACTTGGTGTACATCAGGATCCACAGGCACATGCAGACATACACACACTTCCCTAACTTGCCAACCCCACACCCACTTTCTCTGAGATACAACTACTGAAAATAAAATAATGACTTTGTGAAAGGTTTCTCTTAGCAAAAAGACCTTTCAGGATATAACTTAAGGAATATCTTAAAAATAAAATTTTAGATAAAAGTCTCTAATTATGACACGTTAAATTAAGTACTAACCATCACCCCTACTCTCTTTACCTTTCCCCTTTGCCATTTTCAAGACAAAATAGGTTATCTCCAAACTTTCAAAAATGCCTTTGCTGTATTATTTTTAAATAATATCCCTCATTTTTCATCTTATATTTAAATTCTTCAGTTTCGGGATCTTTCACCTGTGCTTTTCTATACTTGATTTGGGTTGGTGGAAGTCAGGGAGACATGAAAAAAGAAAGAATAAGAATCGAGAAATGTGTAAGGTTTTTAGTGGTATTTCTTTGAAGCTTCGTAACATTATATAAAGGACTTATAAAACCAGGATCTTTTCTGTGATCCATAACCTCAAGGGACACTATCACTTTGTAATATACCAAAAATAAGACACAAATGCTATCTAGAATCTTTTAAAACAAAGTATTATAAAATTAAATAGTTGGATTCATAAACAATGACCCATAGATTGCAACTTCTCAGTCTAGGAGTCTCTAGATGCTTCCAAATTTCGATTAGTATCCTGCCCTTACATTCTTTTCCTTTTTATGCTTCACATATTAATTCTCTTGACTGATTTTTATGAACACTATGTCAAAATTTTAAGAGGAAAATAAACAGTTCTCTTGTTTACATATATACATTTTAAACTGTGATGTTTCATGGTTTTTAAATAATCAAAATTAAAATATTAAATATATAAATATTAACATTTTATAATGTTTTGTCAAATATGATTTTAATTATTTTCTATTTATTTTCAGGAAATTGAAGATGGCAGTTCTCTCAGAATGGTTCACTTTGGTTTGGTTTAAAGAATCTTTTTTAAAAATAAGAAACCCGCCTTTTGCACATTGAAACTTTTTCATGGCTAATACAGAGCAAAATCTCACTGTATGGATTGAAAAAGAAATGCACCATGAATCAGTTAAAAGTTTTAAATTCAGTGTTTTCATACAACATAATGGCAAGTGATCCTGAATAAAAGTCCTTATTTTACTTATTTTCAATAATGTAAAGTTTTAGAATTTTCTTAAATTGTACAATTATTAGGTGCTTTAAAAGTTCAGTACTTAAATTTGGTTCCCTCAAATATTTTAAACATTTCCTCTCGTGAACCTGTTTATGTTATTAATTTGCATTAGGAATAAAGTATTTAGAAGCAACGTTTTCAGCCTAGGCTTATTTTTTTTTTATTGCATCTTCATTTCAAAATATTAAGTATATTCTCTCATTCAGAGAATAAACTTGATAAACATATTTGTAAAATATTTTAAGAATAGTATTTTGATAGATAATTTGATATATAGAGTTAGAAATAGAACGGATAATGGTTACCAGAAATAAGTCATTATTTCTAACAGGGCTTCGGAAAAATCTTGATTATTAAAAACCTTTGTACCTTACAGATTTTGCATATAGTTTTAGCTCTGCAGAGCCCTCTACCAATAGGACACCAGCAATAGTAAAGAATTTGCTACTGCAACCTTGGGGGACATTTTTTAGAATTGGTTTGGTGCTTCTCTGACAAAAGTATATTTTAATCAAGTTAGTCCTATTTACATACACCCTAAATTTCAAGTTAAGGGCACGCCCTAGTGGCTCAGGTGTTAGTTGGTTGCAGGGGGTACGGACCATTTAAAGTCCAAGAATCCAGGTTTGTGACCCAGTAGGGTGGAGGACAACCAAAATGGACAATTAAGTAAATAAAAAACTGCTTCCTCCTCTTTCTTCCTCCCTTCCTGCCTTGCCTGCCTGCCTTCATTCCTCCCTTTCTCTTAAAAAAAAAAAAAAAAAAAGGCAAGTTAAAACACTGCAAATGAATCGAGTCTGAAATAAAACCACAAATCCTTAGATTAAGCAAAGTAGCCTCTCATACATTATTTGAATTTTATAAAAATATGCAATGTTAACACTAACTATTGAAGCCAAACATGAAATTTCAAGCTGCTGTATGAAGCCATTCTGTTACCAGGCAGCAACCCCTCACTGTATAAATTGCAACTAGTCACTGGTTTCTTAAAGTCAAACGAATGATGAATTTGTAGATCAACATAGCCTTCTGCCCTATCCATGATGTAAAATGGAAGACTTTTCTTGTTTCTTGATTCCTTTTAACTTACCGAGATAAACCCTGGGAAATAAAAGGCTCATTGAGTAAAATATAATCTCCTGGGTGTCCTCTCTTAACTGTAGATACCCTTGACAACAGTGGAACCTTTGATTAGTCAGACTGCAACAAGTTCCAAGTCAGTGGCCATTAGGTTCCCATGTTCCTGGAAATGAACACATGCTAACTTCTTCTTGGTGACCATGAACCTCTTCACTGAGATCAGAGATATCTGGTTTTGGTTGCATTCAGGTTCAATGAATCACAGCTCCCCTACTATATTATGGATGCTCCAAATCTGGTTCTTCAAGAGATCCACATCAACGTGCCCTAGGCTACAAAGTTGGGATGACAGGGCTCCCAGCTGGTTCCTAGAGCCGCTCAGGGTCTTGAAGGCAGAGAGTTGCCCAGAGGTAGGTGGCAGCTCTCTCAAGAGATTGTTATTTAGACTTAGTGTCTCTAGCTTTTATCAATTGCATAATTCATCAGGAAGATCTGTCAATTTGTTGTTGTTCAAGGAGAGGTTCTTCAACAGAGTGAGCTTCCCTATAATCACAGGCTTTCCATGTTGTTGAGGGACAAATTGAGGGTCCTGACCGCTTGTCAGCCTCTGCAACTCAGAGGGGACTCTCAGCCCACAATCCGTAAGCCAAGAGACACCAGTTTTCTGTGCAGTCACCAGATGAGCATGGAGGTACCCCTGGGTTGTGAATCTCTATTCTCAAATAAATGCTTTCTTGATCATATTACAGCGTGATTACCTTGACTGACAATACTCACTAGCCAAAAATATAACTTTTTCTCATATGATCTATCCTTTTATTATTTGACTACTGCCTTCTACAGATAGGTGAGAGATTTTCCATTGCCTTTTGTTCATTTTGTTCATTCTTCTACAAGCAGCTGAAGGATTGGTAGAAAAGTTCATTACTATTTCTTTGTCCTGTGTTAGTAAGTGTTATATGCTAAATCTACTCTATGAAGTAAAAATTTTAATGAGAGGTTAAGATAAATTACAGATATAAATAAAACTATTTCATTCTACATAATGATGGTAAGTTTGTTGGTTAGCTAGATAAAAACTAAGTGAAACTTAGTTTTTAAATAAATTACCCATTTTCCCTATTTCATATGTCTCTGGTAAAAGTAAATCAAGTATATAAAAAAAAAAGTTTAAATAGTAGTAAGAATACATATTTATGAGATCTTGGACAATGTCCATGCTGTGTTTTCCAAACGTGAATCTAGGAGTATTTAATAATCAAATATTCCAACATATTGATATTTCTGTTCTGCTACAGACTTCAAGAAGTTTGAAGGAGCTACCACAGCTCTAAAGTAAGGCAAGAACAGAAGCTAGGTAGCAAATACACTAGCATTGACACATTCACAGTTTTTTCTTCACGAATAGCTCTATGAGCTTTTCAACTTTTCCACAAAATTCTCAGATCCCAAATAATACCTACAATAACCATAATAGAGGTAACATTGTGCCTGGTGAGCAGAATAAACTGTTTTTGAAATGCTTATACCTAAATGGTTTCGGTGCATTAAAAACCAAATAATCAAAGCTTAGATTATACTTTCTTTTTACCAAATATATGCATGCTAGTATGGACAAGAACTATCATATTTACAAGTAATGCTATATTCTAAAACTATAATTAAATATGTTATTTAAAAATAAAGTTTGCAAAGACATATACAAGCCAATGGAATAAATTGAAGAGCACAATAATAAACCCTCACATATATAAATTCAAAATGTTTTTTTTTCAAGGGTGCCAAGATCCTTCATTGGGGAAAGAATAGTCTTTCCAACAAACTGGATTGGAAAAACTGAATATCCACATGCCAGTGAATAATGCTGGACCTTTATCTTGCACCATATGCAAAAATTTACTCAAAATGGATCAAAGGCCCAACCCTTCTGACGAAGACCTAGTTTACATGAAACTCTTAGAAGAAAAGAGAAAAACTTCATTGTATTGCATTTGGAAATGACTTCTTGAATATGACATCAAAAACAACCAACAAACAGATAAACTGTGCTACATCAAAATTAAAAATTTATATGCGCCGAAGAATAGTTATTGACAAAGTAAAAAAGCAACCTGTGGAATGGAATAAACTACTTGCAAATCATATATCTGATAAGAACTCCAGCAACAAAAATCAACCAATCCAATTTAAAAACTGGGAAAGGACATGAACAGACATTTCTTCAAAGACGATATACAGGTGATCAATAATCACATGAAAAGATACTTAATATCACTAATCACTCCGTAAATACAAGTCATAACTACAATGAGATACCACTTTACATTAGGATAGCTATTCTTAAGATTAAAAAGAAAACAAGTATCAGAAAGAATGTGGAGAAATTGGAATTCTTGTGAATTGTTGGCAGGAAAGTAAAATGGTACCATTTCTATGTAAAACAGTAATTCCTCAAAAATTTAAAAATATAATTACCATGTAATCCATAAATTCTACTTCTTGATATATACCCAAAAGAATGAAAAGTAGGGACTCAAATATCTGTACACCCATATTCATGGCAACATTATTTATAGCAGCCAAAAGGTGTAAACAAGTTGTCAAAGGATGGATAGACATATGTGATATTCTACATAGGTAGAATAAGATATTCAGTATTAAAAAGGAATTCTGACAAATGCTACAGTTTGGGTGAACGCTGAGGATATTACACTAACTGAAATAAACCATCACAAATATACAAATGATGTTTGAGTTCACATATTTGAAGCATCAAGAATAGTCAAAATTATAAAATCAGAAAGTAGAATGATGGTTGCCAGGTAGGGAGGTGAGGGAAATTGGGAGAAGGTATTTAATGGGTACAGAATTTCAATTTAGTAAGGTAAAAATCTCTACAGGTAAGTAGCACAACAATGTGAATATACTCACAATACTGAACAGTACACTTAAAAATGGTTAATATGACAAATTTTATTCCATGTAATTTTACCACAATTTAAATATGTATATAATACATAGTTTATATATTATGTGCCCTGGAAGTATCTGAAATTAATCCATTGTGACCACTATGTCCTAAAAATCAATTCCAAAAGAGGGCTAACTTTTAAATTTAGCAAGTTTTTCCAATATTTTAATTATCTATACTCCTACTTAAAATTTTTAATTTGTCTTTTTTAAGTCATGAAACTTAAAATACAAATCTTAAAAGAAATTTAAAAAAAAACAAGCAATCCAATCAAAAAATGGGCCAATGACCTTAACAGAGACCTCTCCAAGGACAACATACAAATAATCAAAGTATGTTCAAAAAGATGTTCTACCTCCCTTATCATTAGGAAAATACAAATAAAAACAACAATGAGGTATCACTTTACACCAGTGAGAATGGCTAACATCCAAAAATCAAAGAAACAAGGGAACTCTAATTCACTGTTGGTGGGAATGTAAAATGGTGCAACCATTCTGGAAAATCGTATGGAGATTCCTTAAAGAATTGAGAATGGAAATTCCATATGATCCAGCCATTACCCTACTGGATATTTACCCTAAAAACACAACAAAACTTATACACAGAGATATATGCACCTCTGTGTTCACTGCAGTATTACTCACAATAACCAAGAACTGGAAATTACCTAATATGCACATCAACAAATGAGTGGATAAAGATATGAGATACACACACACACACACACACAAACACACACACACACACACACTGGAATATTATATGGCCATCAAAAAGGGAGAGGTTCTGCCATTTGCAGCAACATGGATGGACTTGGAGAGAATTATGCTTAGCGAGATAAGCCAGAGGAGACCAACAAACAATTGTAATCATATGAGGTGTAAAGAGATAGAAAACAAATGACATAAATTAAACAATGCTATACTGAGAGAGAGAGAAAGAGAGAGAGAAAACTAATCCAAACAACAATAGACTCAGTGGTGGTGGGGAAAATTCAAATCAAAGGGTACAAAAGAGATGGGGGGTGGGGAGAAATGGGGTAAAGGGGATTAACTGTAAAGTGAACAGGAAAAAGCAGAAATAGCAGTAACCTTTTGTGCTATATATAGATATAAATTTTGCTATTATGTATACTCAAAACAAGTTAATGTTTAAATGCAATAGTTCTTCAATGAAATCAATCGAAAACAAAAATCCAGATTTAAATTTTGCTCTATTTATCTACTTCAGTATTTCTTTGGACTAGGTTAGGTTAAATGACTTTCCTTTCCTGCCTGATATAATGACCTTTTGTCAGGGCATCAAGTTGCAGAGAAGAGGCCTAGAGTGTTGGCCTGGAATGCTGGGTTTTCTATTACTTTGTGACCTCTGCTCTAGTCAGAATGATTGGAGTTCTAGAGTCAACACTGTGTTGAGGCCCAAGAGTCCAGCTCCCAGGACTGGAGTTGGGGAAGTGAATGCAAAGAGTTTGCCGCAGAGCTTTTCCAGCAGATTTGAATTATAACTGTTTCCTCACCTATAGTCTAACTGTTATTTTGATTTGTTCCATAAGCAGCTTCTTCCTCCAGATTCACAGCTGTGAACAGAGGTAAGAGGAGAGAGACCCTGCAAGTATGGCCCAGGCCTCAAGCAGTTCAGAGTCCCAACAGCTGCCACCAATGAGAAGGGATTGGCTGTTCCCCCCAGAGACTTCAGGAGTCAGTCATGGTCAAAACACCCTCCCCACAAGAAAATCTCTTAGTTCTCTAGCAAGGTGGCATCCCCAGTCGGGAGCCCCAGGACAGGAGGCCTAGTTGCTTCAGTGTGCTAGAGCCAGCAGATATTAATTCAAAGCTGTTTAGCAGTAGCAACAGGGAAACAGAACTGTTGTTCAGTGGGAGCCTCTCTAGTGATACTCCCTGAGGGCTGCCAAAACTTCTTTGTAGGAAAGTGCTCAGCGATCTGTGCTGGGATTTACACCCGGCCACCTGTGCTACCCTGGGTGAGTGATCGCAAACTATAACCACAAAAACAACCTGCTCAACATCACAGTGCACCAGGACGGAGGTCTACAGGGCTTCTTCTTTTCTGGTCTTGCTGCAGTACAGCAGCAGCCAGTGTCATACAGACAAGAAAGCATAGGAGAGGACCTCCAGCAGCATCGCCACTCAAAAGGAGGTTATCCCTTTTTTGTGTTCCTTATGCTGAAGGCTTTGGTTCAACAAATGAAAGTCCTACAGTCAGGACTGTGCACCTTCTAGCAACTCCCCCTACTGTCTCTCTTGTGCCCTTTGCTCTGTAGAGTTCTATTGCTCTCTAATGAAAAGTGCCTCTATTTTCCACCCCAGGTGGTACTTGCTTGAAGGTCAGTTCCCAGGTGTGGTAATGCCTACTGTGGTGACAAGCCCCTAACCCCAGGAAGAGGGTCTTTATCACTGGTCTTTTCCAACAGACACCAGGGTCTCAGTATTGGGCAGTGTTCATGTCTAGACGGATGGTCTTCTATCCTTTACCATGACCTGCATCGCTTCTCTTTTCAAAGGCTCCATTTAAGTGGGGGCAGTTTTGTTGTATCTGCAGGGAGGAGGTGAGACTGAGATCTTAACACTCAACTATCTTGGAACAATCTCCTAAATCTTTCATTTTTAACTTTTTATTAGATATTTTAAGTTAACATTTCTGCTTTATCACTCACTAGGGTTACCTAAGTTATACAGGTTTTGTTGTGCTTTTGTTTTTGTTATTTTACATTAGAGAAAAAAGTAAACAAAACCCTATAGTTTTACTTTATTTGCATTTCTTTTAAATATACATTAATTTTGGTGCACTCTGATAGACTGTCTGTTTGGGGCAGTCCACATACATTTAGGCTGACCCAATTTCATTGTGAAAAACTGGGATGGAGCTTTTGGGCCCCTCAACAGAACGGGCCCAGGCAGCACAAAGTACCTTTTGCCCCGTATTGCATACAGCCCTGGTTCATTAAAAACGGGACAAAATTTATGGTTGGGAAATATGAATCAAATAGTCTCTATTTAAATGGTACATAGAGTCAGCCTACATACATCCCAAGGACCTGGGCTCTCCTACCGGAGCCAGGGGTAAAAACTAAAATGAACAGCTAAATAAAATAAAGTGCTTCTTCCTCCTCTCTCTTCCTTCTTGCCTACCTCTACTCTTCTTCATTCCTGCCTTTACCTTTGTATATAAACATATATCTACATAAATTTCAAACCATAATCCCTATAACTTCATTCTTCATGCTCCATTCTAACAGTCACAATATGCATATAATTTTTACCTATTTCATTCAAAATACGCTCATAAATAAATGGAGTAATGGTCTCACAGGATTAATTATTTTGTTTAAATAAAAGAATTTATCTCTACATGATGAGGATATTAAAGTCATAAATAATAAAAAATCTTTTAAATAAAAATAAAAATTGTCCTTACTGAGTGAGATACCCCAATAAAGTGGGAAGACTCCAAACAGACCATTTAATGGTACTATTTCACCATATAAACTTGAGACATCTTTTCCATGAATTTCTATGAAAGTCTGAGAAGATATATGTTTACGAGGTTTTAAAATTTAATTTGGAGAATTATGCAACAATCAGTCAAGAAATATAGCATTCATTCTACATAAAATAACTTATCCATTGAACTATTTTGCTGAATTGCAGCCATATTTCTGTCATTTCAAGTGATCTGTATATGAGGGATTAATCTGACACAAGACAGTGAAGTTTAATCCTTCAGTATATCACAATCTATTCTCTGCATGCTAAGAGGATTTCAGATGTTAAAATTATACAGGAAGTAATGCTAGAAATATGCACAGAACAGAATAATTTTCCTAAAATATTAAGTTTTAATGTCTATATAACAAGAATGAATTGTTTATTTTTATCATTTAATTTTTAAGAAGGGAAATTAAACTCTCCATTTGATAGCATTTTATATAAATATTAAATACAGATTCATTAAGGGTATTATATTTAGAAGTTAGCAGGTTCTTATTTTGTGACCATTTAATGAACTTAACCACTATCAAAAGAAGATGTGCACACATAATTCATAAGAGTGAAAGACACTATCAGACTAAAAGAAGATCCCTTGCTTTATTCTAATTATTCATCGAGTGTGTATTTATGTATTAAAATAAAATTATTTGTAACATTCAATGTCAATAATTCCTTCTTTGAGAACTGTGCTGCTCATAACTTTGGAAAGGGACAGATCCCTTGTGTCACTTAACCCTGTCCTTTAATCCCCAACCCTACCTCCAGCACACAACTTACTGAAACAATTACTCTCGGGAATTTGCAATCAGCAAAGATACTTATTTGTGAGAAGAGCCAAAAGTCATGTAGTTGTAGATCTTAGGCTACCACTTTGTGATGGCCGTGATAAGGTTATCTGCAAGTGAAAGTGTGAGCAAGAAAATCAGTGACTGTGAAGAGAGAAGCAAACATGCAAAGAAATGTCAACAAACCAGCTGGTTCAGGAGAATTATTTCCTTCAGACTGCTGGCAAATGAATGAAATGAAAGGCCCTTTTAAAATACCAATTCTCCCCGTCCTTTTATTTGAAACTTCTGAGTGGTTTCCTGCTTTTACAACCAAACATTCCTTCATTATGACAATGATTCACAAAATATTTCATACAGAGAATTTAGAAGATAATTAAGGACATCCAAAAACATGATTGAATGAAGAAACAAACTTAAACTTTTCCTTTAAAATATTTAAGAACTTCTCCTTTTTCAAATGTAATAAGCATAAAAGAGATGGAACCATTAAATAGATACTGTCTTCTATCCCTCAGCAATCTCAGTAAAGCATTCAGAGTGAAACTTTGTCAGCCCGGAAAGCATTTTTCTTTTTTTTTCTTAAAGAAAGGTGCAAATAGGAATGAAGAGAGAGAAGGAAGGGCTACTTTATTTTTATTTAGTTATTAACATTGGTTGTTTCTCCAGCCCTGAGTCTTGAACCCAGGACCTTGGGATGCACATGGGACTGCTCCCAGGTGTACCAGATTGCTAGGCCACCACCACACACCCCTCTTTTATTTTTTTTAAGGAAAGGTACAGGCAGGAATGAAGGTGAGTAGACAGGCAGGCAGGAAGAGAGGAGGAAGAAGCACCCTGTTTTATTTGTATTCAATTGTTCACACTGCCTGCCTTCTGTGCCCACAACACCCTGAACCCCCAACAACTATACCACCAGCTCACACATTTAATAAAGCCTATTAGATCTCTAAATTTAATAATTTCTTAAACATAACAAAAGCAATGGAAAACACTTTAAAGGGAAAAGATACCAAACAAAAAAGGAGACACCATATGAAAAGGTGCATAATAAGTCAGTGTGGCATAAAATTATTTTGAGGTACAGGCATTTGAGTTTCTAAAATCTTTCCCTCTGCCAACATCACAGTTCTCCCAAAGAACTCAATCATCATAAATACCCTCTCAGGAAGCAACACTAAATTTTTCTAGGAGAGGAGAAGTCACCACATCCAAACAGACTTTGAGACCCTGAGCTGGTCTCAAAGAATAAACAAAGATGCTTCCTCCCTTCCTTCCGTAAATGCTGCTTCTGCCCTTAAAAAATAAAATTAGAAAACCAGGGTAGGGAATCTGCCAGGGCAAGGAGAAAATCGCCCGAATCACTCTGAAGTTCTTCTAAGACTGGTAGGGAAAAAAATTAACAGGATTAGTAAAAGAAAAGATCAAATTCAAATACATACATTTGGAGAAGTTACATGGTTCTAAGGTAAGTGGGACAGACTGAAGAGTTATATTCTTTGCTGAGGTATGGAAAAAAAATACAACCCAGTTTCAAAGAAAGGGGAAGGGAATCTTCACGTAAGGGGATGATTTCATATGCAAAATACTGCAAAGTACTGCCTCTACACTTCTGCTCTGCCTAAAATAGATTTCTCTGATGGAAAAAAAACAAAAACAAAAACAAAAGCTGTCTCAGGAGATGACTCCATATCTAAGTTCTAAGTATCTAAGGTGATACAACAGCTGAGGGCCTCCATTAACTTTTAGCTCCACATACTGAGGCACATAATAGAAAAAGTCTGCTTTGGACATCTTGGAAAATATCTATGTAACTGTTTTGGCCTATCCCACAGATATATACCTTAAGAATGGACACAAAAGAATTGCAAGTCAATGAGAAAATTACATAACAGAATAATGAAAAAATGGAATTATCTATAAATAAAACCCAAAGATAGGAGCCTAGATTGTTCCATGTGATCTGGAAGTAGTTTCTGTGACCCTGCTTCTCTCTCCCACAATATCCCAAGGTTTGGAGTGTCCTGGTGGCCTAGTGGATAAGCCACCAGACATGGTCCACATACATCCGAAGGGACTCAGGTTTGAGAACAGGAGCCAGTGGCAGTGGGGTGTGGGGATGAGGGGGAAAGAGCAATCAGGATGAATAGTTAAAGTGTTTCTTCCTCCTTTCCTTGCTATCTGCCTACTCACCTGCAATCCTGCCTGCACCTTTCCTTAAAAAAGAAAATAAATAAAACCTAAGGTCTCCCTTTCGTATCTGAGCATGGCAAAGAAGGCTGTCAAGAACAGGAGGGCCTACCCTGCCGTTAATGAGGTAGCAACCAGAAAAAACATCAACAACATTCAGAAGTGCATACACGGAGCAGACTTTAAGAAGTGTGCCCTTGGACATTAAAAGAAATAACAGAAATTTGCCAAGTGAGCACTCAAGACATGTGCGTTGACACAAGGTTCAACAAAGATGTCTGGGCCAAAGGAATAAGGAATGTCCTTTACGGTGTCCACGCGCAGTTGTCCAGAGAACATGATGAGGTTGAAGGCTGACCAAACAAGTGCCATACATTGGTTTTTCCATGTATCTGTCACTACTTTCAAAAATCCTATCAGTGTAGATGAGAACTAAGCACTGATTGGCAAATTTATAAAACCACACACACATACAAGCTTAAGTTACTGAGTTGAGATTTTTCTTTTTTCTAAGTATTTAGTGCTCTAAATTTTCCTCTGCTTCAACACTATACATTCCTATTTTTCTCCCACAAATTTTTATGTGTTGTATTTTCATTTTCATTCAATTCAAACTATGTCATAATTTCCTTTGAGAAGTCTTCAATCCACAAGTTATTCAGAGCTATGTTATTTATTTCCCAAATTCCTGTGTTTTCCAGACATCTTTTTAATACTGTTCTATAGTTTAATTCCATTACTGTTAGAGAACAGATTCTACAAAATTTGAGTTTTTTTAATTTCTTAAGATTTGTTTTACTATCAAAAATATGTTTAATACTGGTCAGAGGAAGAGCAAACTGTGGCCTGTGCACCAAATTCAGCCTCAGTTTAGTATGGTCCACAAGCCAGGAATTATTTTCACATTTGAAATGAATGAAAATTTTAAAAGAACACATCATTACCTGTGAAAATGAAATTCAAACCAGTGTCCATATATAAAGTTTTACTGGGACATAAACTCATTATCTAAGGTTGCTTTGTACAACAACAGAGTTGAGTAGTTGTGACAGATCACACAGTTAATGACTGAAATGTATTTTATTTGACCCTTTACACAGAACATACTTATCCAGTTTTGGGGTATGTTCGATAAGCACTTGAAAAGAACCTATTTTGCTCTGTTGGATACTGTATTCTATAAATTCAATTATATCCAACTAGCTAATGGTGTTATTCAGTTTCATATCCTGATGTTCTCTCTACTTGTTTTATTGCTTACCAAGCAGAGTTCTGAAATCTTTAAGTGGATTTTCCCATTTATCCTTTTGGTTCCACCAGTTTTTGCATCATGTATTTTGAAACTGCTAAGTGCATAGATATATATAACTAATGTCTTTTTCGTTCTTTATCATTATGTACTATCCCTGATATTTTCATTTCTCTAAAATCTGTAATCTACTTTGATATTAATATAATCCCTCCAAATATTTTATTGGCATTTGTAAGGTATAACTCTACATTTTTTTTTTTAAGGAACAGTGCAGGCAGGAATGAAGGCAAGTAAGCAGGCATATATGAAGAGAAAGGAGGAAGAAACATCTTTATTTTATTTTTATTTAGTTGTTCACAGTAATTACTTCCCCTGGACCCAGGCATATGTAACTAATCTAACCGCTTCTCCACCAAAGCACACCACCATTTTTTTCTTTTAATCTGCCTATATCACTATATTTAATGTGGGTTTCTTATAAACAGAGCACAGTAGGGTTTTTATTATTATTGAATCTGACAAGTCACCAGCTTTCAATTATTGTATTTAGGCCATTTTTATTTAAAATAAATGTTGATATATTTGGATTTAGGACTACCATTTTGTTATTTTCTGTTTGTCTCTATTTTCATTCCTGTTCTCCTCCTTTGTCTTCTTCTGGATTATTTGAATGGTTTTTAGTATTTAATTGTAACTTTACTGATTTCTTTGGTATCTATTTTATCTTCTTAGTGGTTATTTTTAGGATGACAATAAAATTATTTAAATTTCAATAGTCTTCTTAGAAACACTATTTTAATAATTCAAGGGAAGTATAAAAAGCATTACTATTATACCCTTTATGTTTTCCCTTTTTATAGTTGTCTCATATATTGCATCAACATACACTGGAAGCCTCATTTTATAGTGATTTTTTTATTTCACTATCAAAAATGTCCTAGAGAACTTGAAAACATATGATCACCTATTATATTTACCATTCCAATCGCCCACACAAATGAACAGACTGGTACCACTGAAAAGTACTGTTACCTGTCTCAGTCTGGTTCCCAGTTCTACCTAGTAACATTCATTCACATCCCTATTCAATTCCCTCCCGTTTTTCACTAATTTCCAGTCTTTCATCCTACTATTTTTCTTCCTAGTTTCAGCAAATGACCTTGCATTCCTACTACACTGATAAGGGACATCAACCAAGCACTCAAATTCTTGCTATAACACATATACAGACATGCACCACAACTACTCATTTCCCAGAGCTGAACTGAAATACTGATTGATCAAATAGCTGCTTGAGTGCCAGTCTACAAGAACACCAATGAAATAAAGTTAATAAGGCATCATTTGAAGCGAATTCTTTATTACTAGTCAAACATGCACAGACTGGTCTCTAAGCCACCAAGCTGAAATTCTTAAAATATTTCTTGCCAGCACCAATCTACCTCCCTGAAATACTTTTGCAAATTTTATGTATGAGATGGTACAATCGATGCGTTAGATTGTATAGTGCTACAATCTAATACACTCTAATCCTGATATAAATGGCTAACAGGCATTCGAAACTGACAGCCATAACCTGCAGGAAATTTGAAATTGTATCATGCATTGCATGGTGCTATTTATCAGGAACAAGGAATTTGTTTTTTAACCTAAATTTGAAAACTTTAAAATGTCTCAGCAAACTATTTATGTTTAGAAAACAGCATTAAGAAAACTGACTAAAAGGACCAGAATGTTTAAAAGTGAGACATATTCTACCAAAATAAAAACAAAAAAAATTACTTAAAAATATGTTTTGAACAAGACTTTTCCACTTTAATCATGTAATTCAACAATATTGCTGAGCATCAATTACTACATGCTGTTCTACTAAACAAGATGACTAAGGTCACAGCTCTTGGACTTGTATTCTAGAAGAAGTAAATAATAAGTAAACATAATATATAGTAGTAAATACTACTCTTTTTAAAAAGGACTGATAGGCACGCCTTGGTAGAAAAGTGGTTTGGTCAGTCACTTTCAGCTGGTGCAGTCCATGTACATCCCAAGGATCCAATTCGTGTTCTGCGGCAGGGGTGGGAGGGAAAATCAAAATGAACAACTAAATAAAATAAAGTGCTCTTCCTCCTTACAACTCTGCCTGCCTGCC
The DNA here is from genome assembly GCA_004363575.1 of Solenodon paradoxus. NCBI lineage: Eukaryota > Metazoa > Chordata > Mammalia > Eulipotyphla > Solenodontidae > Solenodon > Solenodon paradoxus. The sequence goes on from RJWH01000140.1 coordinate 815,236, forward strand.
TGCCTGCCTCTGCTCACCTTGATTCCTGCCTGTACCTTACCTCTAAAAAAGTTTTAAAAGTAAAAAAGGGCTGATATAATACAGAAAGCTGGGGCTGGAGAGGTTGATAATAGAGTGAAAATAAGAGAAGGTCACACTGAAGTGCAAAAGACCTACAGAATAAAAAAAAAGCAATCCTGCAAAAATAGGACAGAGAAGGAAAACAGTCTAAGCAAAGGGAATTGCTATTTGTCCCAAACAAAACCATACTTGACCTTCAAAGAACAGAGAAAAAGACTTCTCTGTGGTTAGAATATTATGAACCAAAGAATAAACAGGCAGAGATGATGGCAGAGAGGGAGGAGTCAGTTCAAGCGGAGCTTTGTAGGTCACTCAATGTGAATGAATATTGCTATCAAATTGTAAATGAAGGAAAACTTATTTTTTTTAAAGAAGAAGACAGGCAGGCAAGAAGAAGCATTTTTTATTTATTTGTTCATTTTAATTGTCCCCCACTCCCCACACTCAGCCCCAAGTCACAAACCTGGGTCCCTAGGCTTTACATGGTCTGTGCCCCATGCACTGGCTTAGGGCCTGAGTGACCAGGGCACAGTAGAAAACAGTAAATTTTACAATATAAGTTAAGATGTTAAGCCATTTATCTGTGAATTTTGTAAATATTTTATAAAAAAAAAACAACAACAATGAGGTAGCATGTGATACTTTTACTAGAAAGCCAGTATATGCCTCTCCTCAATAAAATAAACATTTAATAAATATTTGAAGGGTGTCTGGTTAGATATTGCCTTCTATTTTCCTACCGTCATTATGAATAAGAATCGCTTCTCCTGAACTCTGATAACTCATGTGTACGCTATGTAAGGCAAAAGAGCCTCCTCTAGGAACACAATACATGAACCAGGGTAAACATTTAACAGGCTAGGTACAAGATTTCAGCTCTCCTCACCCACTACCCTGAAGGCCTAGCCAACTCCTTAGAAATCAGACTCTAACAAGCACTCTCTGCAGTAACTTCAACTGCTCCCTCATAATTAAAGGACATGCATGTCATAAACTAACTTAAAGTTACGCCATTCTCTTCAAGAAGTGCTGAAGTAAGCCCTGTTGGGGTAGCAGTTGGGCATAGTCCACATAAATCCCAAGGTCCTGGGTTCATGTCCCAGGGCTGGCAGAAACAACCAAGATGAACATCTAAGTCAGAAAAATGATGGGTTTTTTTTTCTTTAAAAAAAAAAAAAAAGAAATGCTGAGCATCATTGTCTAGCCACTGTCATGTACTGCCAAAGCTTGACAAAGTGCTAAAGCTTTGAATGTTTTGTTAATTTAAAATACATTAAGTAGTAATAGTTCAAAAGTTCTTATTCCCTTATTAGGAACCACTTATCTTTACTTGGCTAGCTTTAAAACTATGTATACACCTAGTCATTTGTAATCCACACCCTACTTCCTATGAGTGTGAGATACATCAGTTTGAGAATGAATTTTTGGATCATCTATGATTTTAAGTACCATATATCTGAATCCTGGCATTACAGCTTATTATCTTGCCAAAAAAATGATGAAAAAATTGGCAGAGATGCTGATTTGTCTGTCAAGAAAACCTTTTTAAAATAATATAACATTTTAAAATGTCCTAGTCAGCACTTAAAACTTTCAAATATTTCTAAGAAGAAATGGATTATAACATGGCCTAACATGGATTATGATTTAGTAACAACGAATGACTAATTTTTTACTAAGCCTTCACAACAAAATTATTAAGAATACATGTAATTGTCTAATAAGATTAAATGCAAATGTGAGATATATACTGCTATAAAATTTTAATTTTAAAATAATTTGTGCTAATGATGCATATATTGAATAGTTCCAAAAATTTTTACCTTCTGTTACCCAATCTAAAAAAAGTCCACAGATATATGGTCTTACAAAAATTTTCAGCAAATTAAACACTTTGACATTGGTCATGCTCAAAGCACAGAGAATTTAAACTTCAAAAAATAAGCTTTCATATAAAAATCACAGCTCATTTTCTCTGAACAAAGTGCTTTATACAACTTTTTCTCTACCATTTGTATAAAAATATTGACACATCTCCTACATCGATGATTTGGTCATTAAATATTCCACACTAGGGAACCTTCATTTACAAAACGCTTTTTTCTTTTACTAGTAATACACAGAAAATACAATTCTGAAACCTAAATATTACCCATAATCCTAAAATCCTAAAAAAAAAACTTTTCCTTTTTAAGTATCCAATAACTTTATTTAAAAGGTCATTTATATGACAAGCAGAGGAATTTTTTTAATCCCCCTTTAAGGTTAAGATTTTTTTATTTCATTGAGTCAAAAGAGAAGAACTCAAATTCAAATACAATGAAAATCAGAAAATTGGCTCAGCAGATCTTAGACAATAAGATATAAATGCATAAAATTCCAAATAGGGTGGAGTAGTGGTTTGGTCAACTGCCTCTAGCAGAAGTTCAGACCATATACATCCCAAAGACTGGGTCCCTGTCCCGGGCCAGGGAGAACCACCAAGATGTAAACCTAAATAAAAATAAAGTGCTTCCTGCTCCTCTCTCTTCCTGCCTGTCAGTCTACTCACCATCATTTCTACCTGCATCTTTCCTTAAAAAATTTTTAAAACTCAAAACAAATACAACTCCAAAATTTTAGTGACTTGCTTTAGCAGTGACCTAATATTTTGAAACAAATTATGAGCTTCAAAGTTATTTAACAATATTCAATTTTATCAAAAACTTTTCAGATAATTTACCAGTGAAATGATGCATTATCTTCCATATATCATTGCATTTTACTTCAAAATAATCTTGGGGAAGGGATAATGAGTGAGGACTATTGCTGATATAAGGCTAGCCATGTATTAACTATTGAGGCTGTATGATGGGTACTTAAGAGTTCACTATATTTCTCCACTTCTGTTTGTATCCAAATATTTCTAAAGGGAAAAGGGAAAAATTTACAAACAACAACAAAAAAAACCCTTAGATATACAAGCTAAAACAGGAGGAAAAAAAATCAAGGCTTATTTTTCATATATGTTAATTTAAGAATCATCATAGTAAAGTCACTTTGTATCATCATTCAGATAAACCAGGATCAATCCAACATATCCTTGCACATGAAACAGATCTTAATAAATTTAGCAGAATTTTAATTATAGTTTCGCCACAAGGGTGCAAAACTAGAAATGAATCAGAAAAACAAAACAAGAACCAGAAAGATGTGGAGATAAAACAACATACTTCAAACAATCTTTGGATGAGGAAATTAAAAACAAAATTTTAAAATATCTGGAAATAAAGGAAAGTGAAGAGACATGTGGGGAGTGGTAAAATAATTTCTAAGAGAACTGTATAGCAACATTAACACACACCAAAAACCAAGAGACATCTCAGATTAAGTATCTAACCACACACCTCAAAGAACTAGAAAAAGAAAAAACAAAAAATCAGTAAAAGGAAAGAAATAATAAAAGCAGAAATCAATGAAACTGAAAACTATTAAAAAGATCAATGACATCAAGAGCTATTTCTTTAAAAAAATAAAATTGATAGACCTTTTGTCAAGAATGGTAAAGGAAAGAGGGACAAGACACTAATAACAAGAATCAGAAATGAAAGAGGGGAGATTACAACAGAAAAACAAGCATCCTAAGATATTACTATGAATACCTCAATGCCAGCAAGAAACAGATTTCTAAAATACTACAAAATTCCAAAACTGATCCAGGAAGAAGAGATAACTTGAACAGATCAATAACTAGTAGACAACTGAAGCAGTAATCAAAAACGTACAAAAACAAAAACAAAACCAAAAACAAGAGCCCAGGCCCAATAGCTTTATTAATCAATTTGTTTTAATGAAAGGTAAAGGCAGGCAGGAAAGGAGAGAGAGGAAGAGGAAGCATCTCTTATTTTATTTTTTATTTAGTTGTTCACACTGGTTGTTTCCCGCCCACATTTGGGACTCAAACCCAGGGGTATGTGGCCTGCATCTTTGGAAGTAATTGACCCAAATGCTGCTCCTCCAGGGTGTGCTTCTTCTTTTTCTTTCTTTTTTTTTTTTTTTAATGGAAAGGTACAAGCAAGAATGAAGACTAGAAGGCAATCAGGCAGGAAAGAGAGAGGAGAAAGAATCACTTTATTTTATTTGGTTGTTCATCATTGGCTGCCTCCCTGGCCCGGGGTCTTGAATGGTTCACAGGGATATTGGGATCAACAGATCAATATGCACTGCGCAGTATAACCTGCTAGATCACTAGGACAAGATTTTTGTTTGTTTGTTTCCAAAGGAAAGATGCAGGCAGGAATGAAGGTGAGTAGACAGGCAAGCAGAGAGAGGAGGAAGAAACATTTTATTTATTTTTTAGTTGTTCACACTGGTTGTTTCCCCTGGACCCAGTACTCAAACCCAAGGGTAAGTGGCTTGCACTCCTCCAAAGGTGAGTGATGTAACCACTACTCCACCAAGGCCATTTCACTAAAAATTCTACCAGTCAACAAAAGACCTAATATTAATCCCCCTTAAGCTATTCCACAAAACTGAAGAGGAAAAATTCCCAAATACATTCTACAGGGCTATTATTATGATTCCAAAAATAGACAAGAACAGAAACAAAAAAAAGATTACAAACTGATATCGATATAGATACAAAAAAACCTCAACAAAATCTTGTAAACCAACAACACACCAAAAACAAAAACATCAGCGCACTGTGGTGGAGTAGTGGTTAAGCCAATCACCTCTGACGGAGTGCAGGCCACATAACCATGTGTTCTGAGTCCTGGGTTTGGGCCTGGTTGTATGCAGTTGGGGGGGCAGGGGCGTGTGTGCATGGAGATAACCAGTAAATAAAAAGCAAAATGAAATGCTTCTTCCTCCTCTCTCTTCCTTCCTGCCTGCACCTTTCCTTTAAAAAATAAAATAAAATTTAATTTAAAAAGTAATTCAGCATTATCAAATAAGATTTATTCCTGGGATGCGGGGAGGGTTCACATATGCAAATCAATCTATGTAATATACCACATCAACAAAGGGAAAACAAAATCATATGACCATATCAACAGACACAGAGAAAGCATTTAAGAAGATTCAACACCAATTTATGATAAAAACTCTTGCTAAAATGGGAAAAGAAGGCACATACCTCAACATAATAAAATTCATATAAGACAAACCCATGGTTAACATCATACTTCATACTCAAAGGCAAAAAACTGAAAGCTTTTCCCCTTAGATCCGGAGCAAGACAAGCCTGCCCGCTATCACCACTACTATTCCACGTAGTTCCGAGAGTCCTGACCAGAGCAGCGAGGAGATAGAAGGGTATTAAAGGAATCCAAACTGGAAAAGAAGAAATAAAATTATCTTTTTAGATGACAAGATATTATACCTAGAAACGTCAAAAGACTCTACACACGCACACACACACACGCACATGCACACACACACCTACAAGAAATAAATACAGCGAAGTGGCAGGATATAAAGTCAATACACAAAAATCAGTAGCATTTCTACGTGCTAACAATGAACTAGAGAAATGGAAAAATCAAGAAACTCCATTCATAATCATACTTAAAAAATTTCTCAGGAATAAACATAACAAAGGAGGTAAAAGACCTCCATAATGCAAACTGTAAGAATTTTATGAAAGAAATACAAGAAGATACAAACAGACAGAAAAACATTCCAGACTCATGGTTTGAAGAACATAGTAAAAATGGCTGTCCTACAGAAGGCAATATACAGATTTAATGCAATTCCCATTAAAATCCCAGGGACAATTCTTCAAGGAAATAGAACAAATAATACTGAAATTTGTATGAAAACACACACACACAAAAAAAACCTATGATAGCCAAATATCCTCAGAAAAAAGAACAGCAGAGTTCACACACACACACACACACACACACACACACACACACACACACACACACACACATAAATATGATAAATTATACTACAGAGTGATCATCATCAAAACAGTATGTTATTAAAAACAGGCACACAGACCAATGGAATAAAATTAGGAAGCCAGAAACAAAGCTACATATTTATGGTTAGTTAATCTATAACAAAAAAGTAAGGAGTATACAATGGAGAAAGAAAAGTCTATTCAACAAGTGATGTTAGGAAAATTGAATATACAGTTGTGAAAAAATGAAACTAGGCATGACCTGGTAACTTAATGATTAAGCCTGCTGCTTCTGGTCAGCACAGTTCACATATATTCCAAGAACCTGAGGTTCACAATTCTGAACCAGGACCAGCAGAAACAATCAAAGTGAACAACTAAATAAATAAAATGCTTCTTCCTACTCTCAATTCCTGCCTGCCTACTGCTCACCCTTATTCCTGCCAACATCTTTTCTTAACAAAAATAAAAAGGAAAATGAAACTAGATTACACTTTATCTCCATACACAAAAGTTAAACCAAAATGGATCAAAGACATGGACATAAGGCTGGAAACCATCAAATATAAAGAGGGAAAAGTAGAGCAAATGCTCATTAAACTCAAAGATGTCTTTGGGAAAGAAATATCTACAACAAAAGAAACAAAACTAAAACTTAACACTTAAGACTACATCAAACATTTCTGTACAGTGAAAGATGTCACTACTAAAACAAAAAGGCAACTCACGGAACGGGGAAAGATATTCACAGAACATGTATCAGACAAAAACTTAACCTTCAAAATACATAAACCTCAATTAACAAAAAAGGAAATGACCCACTCAAATGGGCAGAAAAACTGAATAGGCAACATAGCTAAAAAAAGACATACATACTGTATAGAAACACATGGAAAAAAAGCTCTACACAGCACTCATCATTAGAGAAAGGCAAATAAATACCACAATGAGACACCACCTCATACCAGCGAGACTGGCCTATATCAAAAAGACTAGAAGCAACAAGTGTTGGAGAGGACGTAGAAAAGAAGAAACCCTCACATAATGGTGGGAATGTAAATTAATACAACTTCTTTAGAAAGCAGTATGGAGATTCCTCAAAAAAATAAAAATGGAGCTACCATTTGATCCAGCACTCCCACTTCTAGGCATATACCTTGAGAACATCAAACTCTATAATCAGAAAAAAAATATCTGCACACCAATGTTCATAGTAGCACAATAGCCAAGACACGGAAACTACCAAAATGTTCATCAACAGATGATAAAGAAGCTGAGGCATATATACTCAATTGAATTCTATGCAGCTGAAAAACAGATGAAAGCATCCCCTTTCCAACACCTGAATGAAACTGGAAGGGATCACATCAAAATAAGTCAGGGGGTAAAAAGAGAGAGAAACTATGCCTTGGTGACCTGGCAGTCTAGTGCACCCTGGGTACAGTCCACATACATCTCAAGGTCCTGAGATCAAGACTCAGGGCTGGGGGAAAACAACCTAGATGAGCAACCAAATAAAATGAAGTGCTTCTTCCTCTCTCTCCCTGCCTGCCTGCCTACTTGCCTTCATTCTTGTACCTTTCCTTTAAAAAAAAAAGAGAGAGAGAAAAGAACAGGATGGTTTTACTGATATGTGGAATATAATAAAACAAATGAACAAAACCAAAAAAAAAAAAAAAACACTCACAGAACTTAAGACTGTGACAGCCAGGAGGGACAGGTATGGGGACAGAGGGAGCAAGGTAGGAGGTCCTGGGAAGGAACTGGGTAGGAGCACTGGAAACTCTGATGGTCAGTGCGGTGTGGAATACACACAGACTGAGGAGCAATTCAATATCCTAAAAGGCATACAGCATTATAAATAAGAGAAATTTTAAAAAGAAAACTGTAAGACACTGATGAAAGGAAAAGTAGAGATAGAATAATCTTCTGTGCTCAAAGACTGAAGGAATTGACATAGTTAAAATGACCATGTTAACCAAAGCAATATATAGATTTAATGCAATTCCTATCAAAATTCCAAAGACATTTCTTTAAGGAAAACGAACAAGCAATATTGAAGTTTGTATGGAATCACGAAACACCTTAAGTAGCCAAAGCTATTCTCAGAAAAAAAGAAGAAAAATGGAGGAATCACACTCCCAACTTCGAACTATACTACAGAACAACTGTCATCAAAACAACATGCTAAGGCACACCCTGGTGGCCGAGCAGTCTAGTGCACCTGGAAGTTGCCCCACATACATCTCAAGGTCTCGGATTCAAGCCCCGGGACCTGGGGGAACAAATGATGTGAAAACTAAATAAAAATAAATAAAGCTTCTTCTGCCTCTCTCTTCCTACCTGGCTACTCACCTTCATTCCTGCCTGCAACTTCGCTTTGCAAACAAACAAACAATACGGTGTTGGAGAGCTGAGGTTACCAGAGGGGCAAGGGGTGGGGGTGGGAACAAAGGGTGGTGGGTTCAATGGACACTGGTGGAGGACTTTTGATAGATTGATGGTGGGCAGGGTATGTTGTCATATATTTTATAAATGGCAAACCTGTACACATGGGTTTATATTTTATAAATCAAAGTTACCTCAAAAAATATAATTAAAAAAAATATGGAACAAAAACAAATAGGACAGTGGGATAAAATTAAGAGTCCAGAAATAAACCACACATATATGGCCAATTAATCTATGACAAAGCAGCCAAGAACATAAAATGGAAGAAGGAAAGCAAAGTTTTACTATAAATTGGCAGGAAAATGAAGGTAATAACTCTGGATAATAGTAAGCTTTGTCCACTGTGATCAACTATTTGTCCCCTTTGTCCTATGGAAGATAAGGACATTACTGCCTTGTTGTAGGAGAGTGGGTTCTGGGTCATCTGACTTGATGAAGCTTCATGCCAGGTCTTTGTGACCAGTACTGGGGAAACAACCTAGATGAACAACCAAATAAAATGAAGTGCTTCTTCGTCTCTTTTGCTTCTTGCCTGCCTTCCTCTGCTTGCCTTCATTCCTGCTTGCACTTTCCTTAAAAAAAATAAAAAGTTTTTTCCTCCTCTCCCTTCCACTCAAAAAATAAAGAGATATCAACTATTTTATGGTAAAGGAAGCAATGGGCAATTTAATTAAATGTGCTTACATTTTTATTTGTGTGTGTGTGTGTGTGTGTGTGTGTGTGTGTGTGTGTGTGTGTGTGTGTGTGTGTGTGTGGTATTTGGAGCATCTCCCCCAGAAACAAGCAGTGATCCCTAAAAACTGCATTTAGGATTACATAAATCTTGTACTACCTTTTGCAGGTCCTGGAGTAGCAATAACATGTTCCTGTGTCATTAATATTTTGGTAGAGTCTCCTAATTTGGCATCGTAAGTGAGACAAGCTGTGACTTTCCTAAACCCAGCAGGCAGGAGCCTGAGAGCAACAGCTTGAAGTGTTCACATACTGGTTTTACCTGAAATTGATTTTGATGAGCCTCAAGGATTTTTCATCATATCATTAGTGCCGTGGCTCCTTTGTTACTGATGCAAAGGGGTTCTCTCTACTTAGAAAAGGCAATTATTAGGAAACAGGATTTCAAATTTGGACCCAGATGTTTTAAAAATAAAAGCACTTTTGGAAATATCGATTACTGTATTTACAGCGGCTCTTACTGACAAACATTACAAATAATTCAGTGAGGGAAATGATAACACTACTTTTCTCAGACACTTTCACCAAGCTGATGCTCCTTTTGGGTGCAGGGCATGGAACTATCTTAGTTACTTTTTTCATTTTAAGGGAAGGTACAAGCAGGAATGAAGGGAAAAGGCAGGCAGGTAGAAAAAGAGAGAAGAAAGAGATATTTAATTGATTTGTATTCAAATTGATTTGTTTATTTTAGTTGTTCCCTCTGGGATGCGAAGTCAGGTCCTTGGGATGTATGTAGACTGTGCCAGGCCAGAGGTGACTGATCAAACTGCTACTCCAGTAGGGTGCACCAGTTACCATTTATTTCCTGCCATTTTCTTCCAGTGAATTTGTGCATTGACCATAGTAACCAACACCTTGCTTTGGTGCTAAAGTTCTCCATAAAGTCAACCACCTTTTTCCCAGAGATTGTCATTATACCTCCCTGTATCAAGCTAAAAAGGGTCTTAGTAGTAGCAAATAGAAAAGTTTAAAAAAAAAACTTTTTCATCATGTTCAGTCCAGTTACATATATGAAAAAATAAAACACTGTTACCTGGAATCATTTGTAGTATTTCTTGGTTGTCCTTTCTCAACTCTCTGGATCTCTCAATGTGCTATAAAATATATCGATCAAAGAGCTGGTATGTATTCTCGTTAAAGGAGCTGGGGCCATTTTAAAAAGAGAGGTAGAGTGAACCAAGGGTGCAGTTTACTTTTGGATTCAATCATGTTGATTCTCCCTATTATTGAGGAAGATTGAGGCTATTGGGAGTTTTCATTTACTGGAGTTTTTATTTCTTCTATACAGTTCTTTGGTACTTTGACATCACTACCATAGATTTTCTGCAAGTTAACTAGATTGAAATTAGTGATTCCGCATGTGTGATAATATACATGACTTACAAAACTATAATATTTGTCAACCAAAAATAGAATCACCTCTTCTTTTCAAGTAAGAGCTACTTTGCGAACATTAGCAATACATTTCTGAACTTCACCCTGGCAAGAAGTAACAGTTGCAGATGTGAGAGCAAGCTGGCTTCTACATCTGTCACCCTATTGATAGCCAGGGTTGCTGATCTGGCCAGTTGTGTGTCTCCGTCTTCCCTCACCACTCCATGTTCGTCTCTCACAAAGTCGTATGCTCCATTTAAGAGGTCAGCCTTCCAGAGACCAATCTTCAAGCAAAAGTATAAAAGTATCTGGACTCCCCTGCTAGAACATTCAAACAAGTACTCAAGAAGTAATTGTTTCCACATACTCTATTTATTGTGTTCTTTTTGTCCTTTAGTGCATTTTATTCTCTTTGACATTTCCATCTAATCTCAGGTTTGCTTGAGATTTCTGCGAAGAATTTGTAAGTTCATTTTGGTATCTTTTTAGAGATGCATTCATACATTTTAATTTGGGTTCTGTCTTCTCCAATTTGTATATAATCTCTTTATGAAATTTTATGAATTTTTTTCTCCTGAACTCCAGTTTCAAATCCCAATCCATGGCTTTCATAACCTGTGCCTTAGCTGCCAGAGCTACAGGGAGCTTAATTTTTTAAACTATCAGCAAAAGTTCTTAACAGTCCACAGCAGATTTGAGACCAGTTTGGTCACACAGGAGACCAAAATACTGCCAACTTTGGCAACTCCACCTTATTGCTACTTTTAGGTTGCTATCAAACGCAATTGTGCAGTTACTGTTTTTCATAATTTTTTATAATTTCTCCTAAATTTATTAAATTTCACAATCAGGACTGAACAGTTCCATACTATTATGCTGGAATAAAAATGCTCACATATGGCACTCTGGTGGTTTGGTCAGCCACCTTCAGTCAGCACAATCCACATCCATCCCAAGGACCAAGGTTGGTATCCTGGGGTCAAGGGGGACAACTAAGGTGAATAACTAAAATAAAATAAAGTGCTTTTTACTCCCTCCTCTCTCTTCTTGCCTGCCTACCTCTGCTCACCTTCTTTCCTGCATGCACCTCTGAGAGAGAGAGAGAGAGAGAGAGAGAGAGAGAGAGAGAAAGAGAAAGAGAAAGAGAGAGAGAGAGATGCTCACCTATGGTGAGACTTACGCAACTCTAAGCTCAATTTAATTCTGAAGTTCTCCAGATGACCCAGGGGTGCCTAGACCCCACAATAAGTGGAGCACATTACAGACATTCATGTTGGGGTTTTTTTTTATCTTCCAAGAGCAACCCACAGAGTCTGTATGCCTAAAACAATCTAATTCAGCAATTTTAAAAGGACTCTGATATACAGTAATTTGGAGAAACACCTTATCTTCCCCTTGTACTTAGACAGTATCTTTTTTAAAGGAAAGGTGCAGGCAGGAATGAAGGCAAGTAGGCAGGCAGGAAGAGAGAGGCAGGAGAATCATTGTGTTTGGTTGTTCCGTTAAACCTGCTTTTCAAACCTGGGACCCTGGAATACATGTGGATTGCACCCAACCCCTAATCCACTACAGGGTGCCAGACAATACCTATTAACACATAAAGGCTATGGAAAATCACTCAGTTCAGAGAAAACAAACTATTTTGCCTTGACCATAATAAGGTATTTTCTACTTCGTGGATATTCTATTAATTTCAAAAACTAATATGCAACAAAACACAGCTTGAGGAATACTGATTTCAATAGAAAATCAAAATAATTTTCAACATTATTCTCAATGGAGAAGCATATCTTAAGAGGAAATTTAATTTGTACACGAATTATGCTTATTTAGGATATATGAGGTAATACTGATATTTAGTGAGCAAGAAGCAGGACAAATATTTTTCCTATAATTTCCAAATTCCTGATAGTCATGTAAGAAAAAAAACTTACTTATAATTATGTGAGTCTAGATTCTAACCTTATATTACACATAAATACAACATATTGTTGCATTGTATTTATATGTGCTGAATTTTTTGGAATACAGACTTGGAACTTTTTCAAGAGTGACTCACCATTTCAGAACAACACTTTCAAAAGAAACCCACTCATGATATTTTTTTAAAGAAAAGGTATAAGCAGGAAAGAAGTTGAGTAGGCAGACAGGTGAGAAGAAAGAAGAAGAAGAAGTATTTTATTTAGTATAGTCTGAGCATTAATATACAGAAATAGCCAATATTTTATTAAAAATCCATTTCATTTATTGCTTCCTAATATAAATTCAAACATTATTATATTGTCTTTCTAAATTAGATATGTAAGTAATTTATATTTTTGATAGACTTTATTCCAGGATAATAGAGTGGATGTTACAAAGCATTTATTACAAAGTATGTATCATTATTGAACACCCTTTAAAAAGATGGTATTCATCCTGATGAGACTGAGAATCATTGATCTTTAAGTTTTGTTCCCTAAAGATAAGAATTTGAGTTAGGACAACATACTAATGATGAAAACGTGACTAAACTACACCAAAAATATGGTGTGGTTATTAAGGTAGATATTGGAAAACATGATAATTTCTTTACTATGTGCTTAAACTTGACTACACTAAATCTCAAGAAGATAGTTTAACAAGGTTTGTCTTGTCTTCATGGAGCCTGCAGAGTAAGTAGCTAAGTGAAGGTAACAAAGCAACAATCAAAACATTTAAATAATTAAATGTGAGTTACCGTCTAAAGACTAGTAAAATAAATGTTCATAATTAGGCAATAGTCTTAGAAGTCTGAGGTGATCAGAAAAGACTGAAGATAAAGTAAACCTTCTGAGAATTCCATAATTAAAGTGAACGGCACTAGCAAAGTATATTTACCATGATGAAGAGACCAGTCTAACTGCCAAGGGGAAGGGAGAAGGGCAGATTTAGATTCCAGAAGACCAGCAAGAGACAGTGGAATGAGACGATGAAAAGCCTTGAAAGAAAGGCACACAAGTTACAGAAAAAAATTAAGTCCCTATAAACAAGGGAGATAGTAAAACCTAAGCATTTAAGACAAGACTGTGATTAATATACAATACAGACAGACTAATGGAAAGACAGCTAACTGTAAGCGACCTCAGACATACAGGAAGGAGAATGTGACATACACAGATGAGCTGAAGTTTTAGACTGGATAAAATTGAGATTACCAGTGTAAACAGATAGCTCTAAATGTCAACAGAAGTAACAGCTAAATTTCGCATCACTGGAATGAACGAGCTTACGGAAAGAATGAATATAGAGAAGGTTAGAGGTGGAAGACAGGGCCTTGGACACCACCCACAGCTTAAAGAACAAGAATTGACAAAGCAGCCAAAGATTAGTATCTATACAGATACTCATATGTTGTAACATAATCCTTAACTTTTAACTTGATATCAAAGACTACAGCTCTGTATATATGTAACATATGTATGTCCTTCCACAAAGGAGTCTTTCCTAAAAAAGACATACTACTTACAAGGAATGGATCCAGTTATATAAACAAGAGTCAACTGATTCATAGATGCTATTACAAACTTTAAGAAAATAGCAGTGAACAGAAATGAGCTGTAAATTCATCACCAATCATCACAGAAAGTTGCTTCACTATAAGGATTACTCAATAAACAAAAATTTTACCTAAAGGGCAGCCCATCTTAGAACGCAGATTTAGTTAATATGCAACAGTAGAGATAACAGCAGCAGAGACCTCTACATTCTTCATGAATTATCTTTATATATGCTCACTTGTAATCTGAAACTATTACGTTTAATTTCTCAATCTTATGGGCCCATGTCTAGACTGCTTTAACAGAATTTAATCATTATGCTGTCATGACTAAATGTTCTCAAGATTAAATGCTAGCCACAGTTGCAATCTACGAATGTGAAAATACCTATGAATAAAATAACCTGTGTCCCAGTTTGCTTGGAACAGATAGTTTACACCTGTTTCTCAGAGGCAGTTTTTCACTCTTAATGGTGAATTGCAAATTACTGATGGACCCCAGATCAATGATGCCAAGAATATAGGAAACGTGTAGAAGTAAGTAATTTTTTACTTTGTTTACTCCCAATTAAAAAAAAAAACCTGTCATATTGTTGCTAATGATTTTTAGAGTTATCAGGTCCAAAACAGCCATGGACTACCTACTAGTGGTGAGGTGATTCTTGGATGTCCCTGTTTCCACCTATTTCAACATTTGGAGACTAGTGACTTCACCCATATCTATCGATTCTCTTCAATTCTTTCTTGCCCGTACATTTTCCCCTCTTATTCTTAATAAACTCTAATATTTCCTCATTAAAATCAAACTAATGAGAAGTGTATCTCATAAAAAGATTACTCTCCATATGTGGAAGATTGGAACAGGTTTGGTTTCTATAAGATCAGGAGTAAGATAAGGATACCCACTTTTGCCATATCTATTTGATATAATACTGGAAGCTCTAGCAGAGCAATTACTCAAGAAAAATAAAAGGCATCCATACTAGAAAGGAAAATTTAAAACTACCTGTATTTGTAGATGACATGATCTTCTAAGTAGAAAATTCTGAAGAATGCACAAAAAACCTATCAAAGGTAAGAAACAAATTAAGCAAAATTTCAAGGTACAAAATCAACAGACAAAAATCAGTCATATTTCTATATACTAGCAATGAACAATAAGAAAAAAATTAAGAAAACAATTATAAGAGTATTGAAAAGAATAAAACATTCCTTACACCCACCAGGACAGCCAATACATAAAAAAGCAAAAGAAACAAAAATTAACAAGTGTTGGTGAAAACATGGAGAAAATGGAATCTTTGTGTACTATTAGAGGGAATATAGTGCAGCCACTAAGGAAGCAGTATAAGTTGTTCCTCAAAAAAAAAAAAATATATATATATATATAAGCACTACAAGATCCAGCAATATTTCACTTCTAAGAATATAACCAAAAGAAATGAAAGCAGGATCTTGAACAACTCTGTTGTTATGGACTGATTTGTGTCTGCCCAAAGTCATATGCTAAAGTCCTAACCTCTAGTATAAAGTCCTAACCCCAGCGTAAAGTCCTAACCCCCAGTATAAAGTCCTAACCCCCAGTATAAAGTCCTAACCCCCAGTATAAAGTCCTAACCCCTAATATAAAGTCCTACCGCCTAGTACACCTCAGAATGTGACTATAGTACCGAAAGAGGTAGCTTAGCAGATAAATCCCCAACCCTGGCTGGTGTAGTCCATATACATCCCAAAGACCCGAGTTTGCGACCAAGATCTGGGGGAACAACCAAGATGAACAACTAAATAAAAAAAAATAAAATGTTTGTCTTCTCTCCTCCTGCCTGCCTGTCTGCTTGCCTTCTTTCCTGCCTGTACCTTTCCTTTAAAAAAAAAAAAAAAGTTGAATGGATAAACAAAATGTGGTACATACATATAATGATTACCCCAGCTTTATAAAGACTGAAAAATCTGACGCATACTATAACAGATGAACCTGGAGGATATTACACTCAGTGAAATAAGCCAGTCACAAAAGACAAACTTGTACAATTCTGCTTATATGTGATGCCTAGAGCACTAAAACTCATGAATACAGAAAGCAGAAGAGTGGGTGCTATGGGCTGGTGGGGAGGAGAATGGAGGTTATTGTTTAATGGTGCAGTTACTAGTTTTGCCAGATCAAAAGAGATGTGGAGACTCTTTGGACAATAACGTGAATTGTCAGACAACAATGTGAATTACTTAACACTACTGAAATATAACCTAAAAAACCATAACCTAAAAATGGTTATAATGGTTAATATTATATGATTTTACCACACACATTTAAAAATGTGAAAATAAGATACTTAGGAATAAATTTAAGGTAGTATAAGACTTGTAAAATGAAAAGTATAAAACTGCTAAAAATTTAAAGAATATATAAATAGATATGTGCTCATGCATCAGGAGACAATATTGTTAGGGTGATACTAGGCACGCCCCAGTGGAGCAGCAGTTAGGTCAATCGCCTCTGAAGAAGCACAAGTCATACACCCCCTAGATCTGAGTCCCAGGACTGTGGAGAAACAACCACTGTGAACAATTAAATGAAAAAATAAAAAGAAAGTGCTTCTTTCTCCTCTCTCTTCCTGCCTATGTCTTTAGTAAAAAAAAAAAAAAAAAAGACGACAACACTACCTAAACTAACAAATTTAATGCAAAATCCCAGCAGCATTTTTGGCAGAAATTAAAAAACCCATCCTAAAGCAGAAGTTCACATGAAATTTCAAGATTCAGAATAGCCACAACAATCTTGAAATAGAAAATGTTGGAAGACTCACATGTTTCGATTTTTAAATGTACTACACAAAGCTACTGCTATCAAGAGTGTGGTACTGATTATATATATATATATATATATATATATATATATATATATATATATATATATATATATAAAGACAAATACGCACACCCTGGTTGGTGAGTAGTTAAGTCTACTGCTCTAGATAGCACAGTCCCCATAAAAGGGATCCAGGTTCGAAGCCCAGGATTATAGGAAACAGACAACAACTTAATGAATAAATACTTCTTCCTCCTCTCTCTCTCTGTCTGTCTACTTGCCTTCATTCCAGTATGCTTACTTCCTCTAAATAAATTCTTTTAAAACATTTTTAAGACAGATAAATGAATAGAGAGCCCAGAAATAAATACTTGCAATGATTTTCAACAAGAGCGCCAACACTATTCAATGATGAAAAAGCAGTCAAAAATGGATCAGAGTCCTAAATTTAAGACATAAAACCACAAAACTCTTAGGGAAAAAGCTTCACGCTATTGGACTTGGCACTATTTATTGGATATGGCATCAAAGGCACATGTAATAGAAGTAAAAATAGATAAAAATGACTACACAAAATTTAAAACTTTTTTTAAGGAAAGGTGCTGACAGGAATGAAGGCAAGTAGGAATGCAGGCAGGAAGAGAGAGGAAGAAGCACTTTATTTTATACAGTTGTTCATCTTGGTTGTTTCCCCCAACTTCCACACCTCAGGTCTTGAACCTGGGTCCTTGGGAAGTATGTGGCATCCCATGACTCAGGTTAAGTCTGAGCTGGCAGACTTAACTACTAAGGCGCTGTGGCATGCCAAAATGTTAAACTTTGGCTCATTAAAGGACACAACCAATAGAGTGAAAAGGTAACAACCCATGGAAAAGGAGAAAATATGTGCAGATCACAAATCTGATAAGAGCTTAACATCCAGAATATATTAAGAACTCATTCAACTGTACAACAAAAAGGATAAACAACCTGATTTCAAAATGGACAAAGAATCTGAATGGACATTTTTCCACAGAAGATATATAAATAACTAGTAGGTGCATGAAAAAGATGCTCAAAGTCACTACACAAAAACCCATACACAAAAAGACAAATAGTATATGCTTCCGTTTATATAATACAGATATCTGCCAATTCATAGGAACAGGAAGTAGATTAGAAGTTACTAGATATTTGGAAGGAGGAGAAAATGGGGAGTTATTAATGGGACAGAGTTTTGCCTGGAGTAAGGAAAATACTGGAAACTGTATTCATAACACTATGAAGGTAATTAGTATCACTGAATTCTGAACTTTAAAATATTGTTAAATTGGCAAATTTATGCTATGAGTATTTCATCACAATAAAAAGACCAAAACATTTTAAAACCTTGAAATCAGGCTTTAACCAGATCAAATTGATAAAAACCCAAATTATCTGAATTAACCCATTTATCCACCGACATTTCATAGCATATTTATAGCACATATTATGTGTGAGGCACTTTAGTAGATTCCAGGGATAAAGTGATGAACAGGCACTTAAGATAATGAATTAGTAACATTACTAATAACCAACATTTTTAAAATCCTCTTACATGCTCCCAACAAACTTATGAGGCAATCACTATTATCCAGATGAATAAGCTGAAACTTAGAGAGAGTAAGTAAATTTCAAAATATTACACTGCTTGATCTGTCAACCATTAATCTGCCAGTAAATGTATTTCCTACTGTGGCGGTTCAGGTGTTAAGCCTGTACCTAGGGCACATTCCATGAAGAGTCCAAGGGTCTAGGTTCAAGGTACAGAGTCCTAAGAAACAACTAAAATGAAAAACTAACGAAAGACGCTTCTTCCTTCTTTCTTCCTTCCTCTTAAAAAAAAAAGAAGAGTATTTGCTACTATGAGAAGACATAGCAAGGTAATTAACTTAGTCACATAGAGAGTAAGAACTGAAGGTTGAGTAAGAATTTGGTAGCGGGGGAGTGGGAGGTATAAACTGAAAAAGGAAATGTTTCTAATAGCAACACCAAAAAGTCTAGAAAAAAAGCAGAGTTCATTTAGGAAACTTCAGGCAGCTTAGCGAAGGTGAAGTTTAAAGTGTTAAAGGTGAAATGCCAGAGATGAGTAGTAAGCAGAACAGAGAGGTTTTGTTTTGATTTTATCTATTGTGAAATAAAACACCAGAGAGTTTAGTGGTTTGAAACAGCCATGTAGTTATCTCTGTTCTGTGGGTTGAATGAGTTGTTAGGCAGATCTATAGTCCCATATGAAGTTAACTGGGGCTGAAATCACCTAAGATGGCTCTCTCATAGGACTGAGATCTCAGCAGGGACACCTAGGAATCTGAATTCACAAGGGATGCTGAAATGTCTGGGCCATTCCCTCCCACCATGTAGCTTCAGGCACTTTCTCCAGAAAGGTAGTCCTCCAGCAGGCTAGCTGAACTTAATCTGAAGCACTGTGTAAAGATTCAAGCTATTATACATTTTTAAGGCTGAGACCTACAAGAGTAGAGTCACTCCTGCCACACTCAATTACTTAAAATGAGTACCAAGGTCAGTTCAGATTCCACATGAGAGGGGATAAATAAGGGCAAGAATCCGAGACGATGTGGTTCATTGGGGGTCATTTTTGGTAACTAGACACCACAGGTTTTATGTACCGAAGTAAGACTGGAAAAAGAAATCATTTAAAAGTTCACTGGAATACACCAGGTAAGAGATTAAAACGTTATTTGGGATATGGACGTGTAAACTGCAGAGCTACTGAATGATGCAATGGGTTAAATTCAGTAAGTGACAATGAAAGCTGAAAAAATACCAAAGCAGACACAATGTAAATGATTATCTGGTTTCCTTCTTGTGCTCAAGGGTTGGTTGATTTGTTATTCACAGAGATAAAGAATAGAGTAAGAGGAACACATCTGGTAGTAGAGGAACCTTGATATGCCTGTCCAGCCCACATACAGAATATAGAATATACAGAGATTTAGAGCAACTGAGAAGATGGGAGTTAATGAATTACTCAGGGAGAATCAGTTAAGAATCAAGGCAGGAGGCCTTAAGGAACAGCAACATTTAATATAATAGAAAAGAAGGAGTCAAAAGGAGACTAAGAAGAGGGACTATCAGAATAAAACTCAGAAGAGTAGAGTTGTGCAGTCCATATGCACCCCGGGGTCCCAGGTTTGCGTCCCTGGACCAGCAGGATCAACCAAGATGAAAAACTAAATAAAATACGTTCTCTTTCTTCTGTCTGCCTCTGTTCACCTTCATTCCTGCCTGTAGCTCTCCATTAAAAAAAATCATGGGGCAATCCCTGGTGGAGCAGCAGTTAGGTCAATCATCTCTAAAGGAGCAAGCCACATACTGCTGTGTTCCCAAGTACCAAAAAAAACAGAAAAAAAAAAAAAAAAAACAATCGAAAAAATATATTTCATAGGCACACCCTGCAGCCTAGCAGTTTGAGCCAGGTGTAGTCCACATACATCCCAAGGTTCCCAGTTCAACACCTGAGACTGGGGAAACAACCAATGATGAACAAATAAGGAAAATAAAGTGCTTTTTCCTTCTCTCTCTTCCTGCCTGCCTCCCTCTGCTCACCTTCATTCCTGCCTACACCTTTTCTTTAACAAAAAGAAAAAGAAAAAAGTATTTCATAGAAGAGAAAAGTAATAGTAGTACTAAATACCATAGAGAAATTAACTATAAGACTGAAAATTACTCCCTTGGATCACAAACATTTAAGTAACTAATGACTTTGGCAGTCTCAGGGGTGGAAGTTTTATTGCTTTTTTGCAGTGAATTTAAAAGCAAATAGAAGGTGAGAATATGGAAACAATGAATGGATCTTTTTTTTTTTCAAGAAACTACTGTTGAACGGAGCAAGAGTCAGTGCTAGGTATAGGAGAAGTCAGAGAAGAATTTTTTAAATGGCAGAGATTAGAATATGCTCAAGTATTCTTGAGATTAAGTCAATAGAGACAGAAACTGAAGATGACAAAAGAGAAACCTCTGAAGAAGCAGAAGTAGGTAAGATGCAGAACACAGAAACAAAGTACATCCTCAGACAGGTGAAGAGAACCACTGCCCCCAGCACTGGACAGAGTAAAAGAACAGTTCTGAGTACAAGTGAGACTTGGGCATGATGGATGGATGAGTAGTTATGACATGGTATGATATATCTACAGGTATATATATGTATGTGTGTGTATATATATATATATTGTTGTTTTTAAGTTTGAAATGAATAGGGCATGTCCTGGTAGAGCAACTGTTAAGTCAATCTCCTAAGGAACATGCCCATACCACTGGGTTTGAGTCCGGTGGTAGGTGGCAAATAGCATGAAGAACTAAAATGGAAATAAAATAAAGATGCTTCTTCCTCCTCTCTCTGCCTGTCTATTTGCCTTCATTCCTGCCTAAGCCTTTCCTTAAAAAAAAAAAAAAAAGGGAAGAAAGAAAATGGATAGGTTTCAGAAGAGGGAAAGAGGTTTTAAATGGCCCCTATGAAGACTAGGTTAAAGAAATGACTAGCAAAACATAGAAATATCGTTAGAACACTTAAGAATCTAAGGCCAAATTGGACCAAACTATGGTATCGCCAGTTGACTCAGCTAAGAGTTTTTCTCTTACAGCATTCAGGAATCAGAGACAAAAAAGAAAGTTATATGAATTCAGGAGAGGAGTTGTAGTACAGAGGCATGGTAGATGGATAACAAGAAAATTACAAATTTTAGCAAGATGTCTATTGATAACATTAGACAATTTCCCTTTTATTCAATACACAGACTCACAACGCCATTTTGTAGTTTATTCAAGGTATATGTTGCAGAACTTTGGATGGTATTAAGAGGTGCTGCACAGTAGGGGGAGCCTCCATTTAGAATGCATCAAGTCAGTCCTCACTCAAATCATTCATGGGTTCTGGGAAATTGTAACTTTAAGTGAAACAATTTCAAATGTCACCACAAGTTGATTAATATAAACAAGAATTAAGTTCCTATGTCATATTTCTGGTCACAAAAACATCACTAAAATTTTAAACACAGACCCAAAATACTTCTAATATTAAATTCTAATTTGTATTCATTCATTCACTGATTTTCCAACCTACTTATTCCAGTTCAGGGTGGAGGGAGGTGACTGGAGTGTCCACCCCACTTCGTTCTCTCGTTCTTATAGGGAAGTCGTGTTGAAGAATGATACTACTGAAGGACCTGCTACCGCCTTCTTTTTAAACTGTCCGTGTAAGAGACAGACCAGGGAACCACACCATCAACCCCTGAGGATCAATACATCTATTAAGAAATACATAAAAAGAAAAGGAGCCGTAAATAATTTTAAATTGTCTAGAATCCACATTAGAAAAGAAAAAGAAATAGGTAAAATATTGTTAATAATATATTTGGCTTCACAGAAAATATCCAAATTTTAATATATCCCAAATATTTCAATAATTAATATAAAACTATTAATAAAATATATTAGATTTTTCATCCTATTTAAAATTCTGGGTGCATTTTTTAATTTAATTTGTATTTTAAGACAAGGCACATTTCAAGAGCTCAAAAGTCACCTGTGTAGCTAGTGGTCACCATAGAAACAGTAGATCTACATATGATTGCAAAATGCCTAGAATTATGACATCCTTATCGAATTAACAGAGCCACTGAAGTTCTCCCTTAAATGTCATCATCTTTCTCTCCTAATCATAATAGATCCTTACATAACATATTTCATCTATGAATGTTCGGTTCTTCCTAGACTTAAGAGTCTAGACACATGTACTATAATCAGATCATTCCCTTAAACAGAGCTTTGGTTGCCAGCAAGTTTATTCTGGCCCTTTACCTGAAAACCACAGTCAATGGTTGATATTCACTACCTGGGCTATCAGGTGTGGCAGGTGGAAGGCAGCTTCCTTTACTAAGTTAGTGACCACGCCACTCATCTACAGACATTCGAACTTCCAAAATTCTGTTGATATCCTTCATTTCCCTGTGTCCTTAAAGAGTTCATACCTTTATTTATTGACTCTCATTTTTGTGTTCTTGAGAGAGAACAAAAACAAATAAATGTATTCAACTAACTACACTGGAATTGTTTTTGATCAAGAGCTGATTTATTTCAAAATCAATCAACTCATTATCAGAAGATAACTTCTCTGCAGACCTAGCTTCTTTAAGGATTTGCTCCAATCAGAATTTCAGATATCAATGACATAATTTTAATGAAAAATCAATCTGCACTTACATTTTTCTACTAAGACCATTTTGTATTGAGAATACTCGTGTACATATGATGAATCAGTTAACATGACAAGATGTTATTGAACACAAATGCTGCTTACTCCAGATGAATTAAAAAAAGCTGTCTAACAAAACTCATGTGCTATGTGAACCTTAAGCAAATATTTGAAATACTTTTCACCAGAGGTACTATTTTTTATGGAAGTCTTTAGAATCTGCATATGGAAGAAGTGTTAGTCCACACTTTTCTAACTGAAACAAACAGTACCAGATTTACCAAATTCTTCCTGAATAAATTAGCAAGCATTGTCAAATACATTTGTGATATTATACAACTTTTAATAGGATAGATTATGCTCCTTAACGTGATCTCTGAACAAGATACATTCTTCAGGAGTACTGTGAATTAATTTCTTTTTAAAACTAACTTGATAATTCAACTCTTTCTGAAATATACCCCCATTTTAAAAATAAGGAGACTCTACAATTTTATTTGTTCTTTTGAGATTATTTGTCCCTTCAGGTAGCCCTGGGTCAGAGTAGCATGTTCTAGTATTTTCAGCTAGAACTCACTCAAAACAACTCATTTTCATCAATATTTTTCCTTGCTAACGACTTTTAAGTCAATGCATACATCTCTATCTTCATTTTTAAGGTTAGCAGAATTCTTTAAATCAAGTATGTATTGAGTACTATATTATACTAGCACTGTTAGATTCTACGAATAAAAAGATTTATAAAACAAACTCTCTTCCTCAAAAACTTCATATAGTCTACCATGAGAGACAGCACATAAACTAATAAATAAAAGGCAATGTGATAAATAATGCAATAAATATATGAACAAAGTATACAAGAAGCCCAGAAGCAGAAAGGTTTAAATTCTTTCTGGGAATGGTGGTGGAAGGAATAGGATTTTCCCAGTGGGAAGAGATGGAAGGAAGACTATTCCAAGCAGAGGGCACAACATGAAAAAAGGCACAATGAAAGTACACAGCTTCTTTGGGAAACAATAAGTAGCCTGGTGTGGCTAAAACATGAGATTCCTGCAGAGTAATGGTAGAAGCCATGTGAAGGAATTTGAACTTTTTGTTATAATGAAGGCAATGAAAAACTATAAAAGCAGGAAAGAGATGTGATTTGTGTCTTAGAAAGAAAACTCTCTAGCAGTGTGAATGACTGACTAGAGAAGGGGGATAGAAGGAAAACAGGAAAACCAATTAGAAGGCTATTGTACCAGACTGGGTGGAACTCTCAGCAGTAATTGAGGAACTGGAGAGAAGGGAATGAATGGATTTGACATGCATTTCAGAAGCAGAATTACTTGACATTATGGCTATTTGACTGGAGAAGGTAAGCAAAGAAGAGTCAAAGATTCCACTAAGTATTTTGGCTTATCTGATTGAATCAAACAGAAAACAAAAAATATTTTTTAATGAATTCAGTTTGGCAGATTATTTGCAAGACATTCAAGTGAAGAGATTCAGGAGGCAGCTGAAAACAAGGATCTCAACGAAGAAGCATGCTTAGTATGAAAAATAAAGGATTTTGCAATTAGCAAAATAAAGATGACATTTTCAGTCATGCAAGCAGATGAAGTTTCAAGAAGAAAAGTCATTGCCAAATATTGCGCACTACAAAAAAGTTGGATAATAAATATTTAAGGCAAAACTCTTAAAGGAAATCTTTTATAGGAAAATATGGGGGTGCACCCTGGTGCTTAGGTTAATCGCCTTCAAAGGGCACAGATCACATACCTCTGGATTTGAGTCACAGATTGGGAGGCAGGAGCGGAATAACCAGTGTGAGCAACTAAATGAAAAATAAAGTGCTTCTTCCTCTTCTCTCTTCCTGCCTTCCTACTCACCTTCATTCCTGCCTGTACCTTTCCTTAAAAAAAAAAAAAAGAGAGAATATTTTCATAACCGTGAGGCAAGAAGGACCACCTAAATAAGACACACAGAAAGTGCCAGTCATAAAGGAAAAGATTAACCAATGCAATCACTTAAAAATACCCTAAGAATGAATGAAAGGACAATCCACAAAATGAGAAAAATGTCTGCAATATATATAACTGGACAGAGGACTTCATATGCAGAATATGTAAAGAACCGTTACAAATCAAAGAGAAAAGGAAGACAATCTAGTATTAAAAAGATGTTCCTTGACAAATGGAGAAGGATGTGGTATTTAAATGCAATGGAATTCCAGTCAGCTTTTTAATTTTTTTTAATGAAACTGTGCCTTTTACAACAACTTGGATAGAAGGTGAGGTGGTCATGCTAAGGAAAAAAGCCAGGAAAAAAAAAAGGAAAAATACCAGATAGTTTCCCTCAAAAACATAAAACTTTCAGGACTCTGGTGCTTGACTGTAGTTATCAGAGGGGTGGGAGCAGGGCGGAAGGAGGAACCTGTGACAAAAAGAGTAAAAATGTGCCGGTGACCAGGACTAGAGCTCTGGTGGTGGGTGCGGTGTGTGAAATATACACTGACTGAGGTGTGACTGCATTCTCCCAAAAAAACATATAGTACTGCAAATGAAACAATAATAAATTAAAAAGAAAAAGAGGGAAACAGAATAAGCATTTCACTCACACACACAAACAAACCCTCAAGTGCACACCCCCATGGCTAAGGCAGCTAATGTGAAGGCCATATAAAACTTAAGGAGCTGGGTTCAAGACCCAGGGCTAGGGGTAAAAATAAAGAAGCTAAGAAGATATCCAAACAAACAAAAAACAAGTAACAAGTAATCAAAAAAATACAAACTCAAACTACAATGAGATCTGACACACACGACAAATTTTAAAACTGTAACAATACTAAGCTGTGGCAAAGATACAGAGCAACAGGGATTATCATACACTTTTTGAGCATTAACACAACCAATTTGGAAAACTGTGCCAATATCTAGTTAAGTTAAAAATATGCTCTCCATATGGCTCGGAAATTTCACTCCTAGGATATACCCTGGAGATTTACATCTTTATATGCACCAAGATATATATAAAAAAGAATGTTCATAGCAGCACTGCTATAATTGTTCCAAACTGGAAACATCTGAAGTACTTATAAACAGTAGCAAAGATCAATAAATTATGGTATATTCACACAATGGAATACTATACAGCATACAGCAATGAAAATGAACCAGCTACAGATACATACGATAACATGGATGCATTTTGCAATGTTGAGCAAAAAAAGCAAGTTACAAAAATAATATAATTCTACTTATACAACACTAAACATAGGCAAAACAAATTCTTACTGTGTAGGAATGCATACACAGGTGGTTAAAAGAGAAAGGCAACCAAACTATTAATGACAGAACAGTAGTTAATCTGGGGAGGTAGAAGAAATATAACAGAGGGCTACTCAGGGAATTTTGCAGTTCCAATAATGTTCTATGCCTTGACATCTGCTGTAGTGATCAAATGGTATAAAACAGATAATCATTTGATAAAATGTACATACACATTTTATGGACTTTTGAATATATTATAAAACTTTAAATTTTGAAATGGTCTTACATTTAACAAGAAATGTAATGGTGAGAAGTAACCAAGAATGTCTTGGTTCTAAGGCTAAATAGGAAAGATAAAGTGTGTTACCGAACTCAGTTAAAACTAACTTTGAATACTACAAAGACAAAGACAACTGTATATCTAAAATGAATCACATTTAAACCTACTTCAAGGCTAATGACTGGATTTCATTCTTGTACTCACTCAACAAACACTACCTTATGTCAAGCACAAAAAACTCTATCCTAGATCTTAGGTTTTGTCAACATTAATATTCCCCAAAACTTTGAATCTCTCTGTGGATTAAAAAAAAAAAAAAAAAAGAGCTTAACTAATTCATTGATTGTAATATAATGGAGGAGGGGGACATCTCAGTTCCAAAATATACAAATAAAAAAGCATATAGGAATGATCAAGGTCTCATCTCAATACATAATAGAGTATATGCTTCAACTAAGGAAATACAAGGAGAAAATAGACATGTGTAACTTCTTTCTCCAAATACTAATAAACACAAACAGATATCAGGTAAAATGAAATAGTAGTAGGAGTGGTTGCATGTGATGAAAGGTTTAAAATAACTGAATAAGGATGTAATTTTTAAAGACTTCTTGCTTTTCAATAAAAGAAACTTGTATCTATAAAGTAATACAAATTGTTAACCCATTCTTTTATTTTCAGACTTAGTTTTGAAAAATAAAATTTACCCTGAAAAGACAAGGATTTACTATCAATAAGATTTACAAATTAAGCTACAAACTTCAAACTTGAAAAGAGAAGTTCCCAATTTAGCAAAGTAGAAAATTTTTTTAAATGTTTGTTTACAAGTAAATTAAGCCTGTCCTACAGAGTCATTAATCTAATCTTATCTGCTTCACACAACTCTCTCTGGATTTGAACTCCCATAATGTAGAAAAGCAATGTTCTAAGGAGCAAAAAGGGCTCAATCAACAACAAAAAACAACCACTCACAAGCACGAATCAAATGGTAAGGAATTTTAAAATTCATTTAGAAATTAAAATTACAAAACAATTTAAATTAATAGGAAATTAAAAGAAGTAAAAAAACTTGGTATCTGAGTAGCCTTTTCATTTAATGCCCTACTAATATCTCTCTGAACACTCATAAAAATGAAGTGGTCCCCAGAAACCTAAAGGTAATAATATCCCAGGAAATAACTTTTGATTATTCAAACTCAAATTTTACAGTTCACATAAAGCATGTTTTGATATCAATCTGCGAATATGATTCTTAGGTGATATGGTATGTTTTAAATTAATATTAATATAATGAAATGTTTTAGACAGTTTTGATAACCAAAAGACTAAATACCAAGTTCTGTCATCTACCGATTACGCAACCTAAGTAATCACACCACTCTGAGTTTTACCCCAATCTTATAAAACTTGACAGGAGATAAAGAGAAGAATATATGTGAATAATACTGCATCGCTCCAAAGCATGGAAAGTTCGGTTTCCTTGATATACCACAAAAGCTACTTTCTCAAACTAGTAAATATTTTATTTACTTTTTATTGTGTAAAAAGCTAAAGCTAAATGTGCAAAAGCATAGTATAATGAAATTATATGTATATATTACACATATGCACAAACACATATATACAAACATACACACATACACTCATGCAACTTCAATAATTATCAACTCATGGTTAATCATATGTTTCATTTTTATAACCACCTGTTCCCTCTCTTCTTCTACTATTCTGAAGCAAGTTTCAGACATCATATCATTAACATCCTAAGGGATAAAACTCAGTTACCTCTTTTAAACAGATGTACAGGTATATGAAGTCCAAAAGAGAGGTCTAGGATAGAAATATGGATTTAAGGATCACCAGTAAGGTAATTAAATAGAGAGTTAAAACAATAGCTTTGGATGAGGTAAAATACTCATTCTTGGGAAGCAAGAAGATAGATTCTTTTTGGTGCTCTTTCATTAAAAATATAGCAATGTAAAATAATTCCATCAAAAAAGAAACACTATAGATCTTCAAAGGCCCATAGAATTTTTATATACTGTGATTTTAATAGTTTTTTTTTCTGCCTTAAAACATTGTCACTACAAGATTTAACAGAATCCTTAAAATACAGACATAATATATATAACATCAAATTTAAACACTGATATTATAACCATCTCTAAATATACTTTTTTTTGACCCCCCCACTGTTAAATCCACCTTCTGAAGTCTCTGCTAAAAGCTTGTTACATGATGTATATTTTATTCTTTTCTTTAAATGTATCTGTTGCATACTGCCTGTTGTTTGCAAATATATTAACAAAAATTTTTAATTATTTTAAAAATAAAATGAGTCCTATATTGAAATAGCAATGACAGATGATGATATAGCTTATAAGCATTTAGAGTTTTAAACATACATAAGACTATTTGTGTAGCAAAAATATGTTATGAGTTCTTAAGACACCAAGTGTTAATCAGAGACCATTTATTTGGCATGTTAATTAGTATTACTCAAGTATTAAAATGTGTTGTAACTTATTTATACTCCAGGTCAGCACTAAAAAGCTATGACAAGTTCTTTAAATCCTAATTTCACAATATACTTTAGAAGAATGTTTAAAATTTTCTAAAATAGCTTTCATAAGGTGTTCAAAATAGACACACTTTTGTAAAACAAAGTATTTATCATCTTTGGAAAGGAATGGAACTTTGTGGTTTGATTATAAACACATTTGATTATCAAATAAATCCAAAAGGGATCAGAGAGGTATAATTTCTAGAAAAACAATACATTTTTCAGTGCCAAAATTCTGATAGGTGATCGTTGATTAAGCTGAAGTCCTACTTGACTGGAAAAAACTCCAAATATTTTTAACATATCCTTATTTTGAAATAATTGTCCTACAAACAAGAATGAACAATTTCATTATTAGAGGGATATGCATTTTAATTGTAAGCACACCAAACAGTTCCTTGCTTTACATTTTTTCTGTGGAAAAAATGGACATATTTAAAGCAATTTCAACTTGGGCTATTTCACCGTCACTTCACCTACATTACCGAAGGCTTTGAAGAAATTTTTTTTTATATTTCAAGACTCTTGAAGACTGGACCTAATTTAAGTAAAATCTAACTCATTCTTAAAGAACGATTAAAGAATCATTAGGTTAGAATGGCACGTTCCCCTCCCCCACAGAAATATGCAATTATTTTTTCAGATGTCAGTAAACATCAACAGGATGATTAAGAGACATGACAACCTTTTCAGGAACCATCTACTAAACAGAGTAACCTCAAAAGCTGCTTCTTTTCAAAAAGATATATTCCAGATGCTCAAACATTTTAACATTTTTCTCAAAAATAGAGATTTTGAAGAAGCTAAGAAAATGATAATGGAGATGCTTTTTTTGTCAAATGAACAATGCACTGCTATTATTTAATATTTTAATTTGATGGTTTTACTTAAAGCATTATATTGTTGATAATAAATATTCCTTAAACACAATGAATTATTTTCATTTTCACTTCAGATATTAAAATGTATGGAGGGAGGGAGAAGAAGTGTGAAAATATACAATAACTTGTTGAGTACTTGTTCTGTTTTCAATTAAAAGAATTTTGTAAGGATATCTTGCTGCTGTTCTTAAATTAATTCTGCCTCAGAAGCCAAGTGGTTTTTTTGGTCTTGCATAGTAATGATACAGATTTTCTTTACCAATAATATATGTAATAAGTATATTTATATATCAGATACATTTTATTTCTGTATCTCAAAATAAAATCGTAGAGCCTGTCATTGCTAGATATCATTAACATTAATGAATTCTGCCAGAGTAAGCAGTGAATTTATTATTTATTTTCACAATTGAAAAATAACACTGAGAAAACTTCTTTTCTGAATACAGTACATGAAAAACCTAGTAATTTTCTTTTGACAGAAACTGAAGCACTCAGTTTTTGGTCTCTGCAATGTAACCCACACGAATTTGTTGATATTCAGGGTCCATTTTACCTGTTTTTCCTCTCAAGTTATAGACCCTATAGATTTAGGGATTTTTTTTCTTTTTTTTAAAAAAAATCACAATTTAGAGAAATGCTGTCTCTTTATACCCTTAGTAGATACTGTAAAAGAAAACGGAAAAACTCTGCAACAAACGAAATTATTTCACAGAACCCTTTCAAAACAAATTTCAACAAATTAATGCAGTGCCCTTGAAATGATTATAAGATTTCTAAAAATGTTTAAAAATCACCAGATGACCTATCCTTTACAGCCAAAGCGTCTCACACGTTCATCCACAGGTGGCATTTTTGCCCATAGAGTGAGAATGAAAGCTGCGAGTAGAAAATAATGAAGATTTCGTTGGGCACTCAAAAAAAGAAACTGTTGAAATGTTAACATTGCTAAATGTTCTGAAGTTGCTAAATCTTTCGTTGCTTCAATTCTAGTTGCTTCAATTGTGTCATAAACACCTGAATTCAACCAGAAACAACCTCCTCCCTGAGAACACTTCTCAGAAAACCAGCCTGTTAACAGGTGGCCGGGAGGGATCTTCCGCGCCGCCGCGGCCAACGCCCGGCGCTGTCACCTAGCCAGGCCTGGCCACCTCCTGCCGCCAAGTCCGGGGACACGCACTCGCTCCCTCTCCCAGCTCCGCGGGCTAAGGCGCCAGTCCCCTTCCCGCGCCGGGGTTCCACTCTGCCTCCCGACCCGGCACAGGCTGGGAGGCGCGGGGAAACGCACGTGCCGCTCCTCGAAGCCTCGTCCCCGCGGGCGGGAACTCGCGCGGGCCTCCTGGCACCTGGCCGGCCATCCCTGTCTGCTAACTACGCAGGCGCCGAAGTTTCTAGACGCCGCCACGGCCGTGGCACGCTTGTCCTTCCCGCCGGGCGCCTCGGCCCAAAGTGCTAAGTTCTGGAATGTCCCAAACCGAGTGGGACCAAATAAATGTGACGAAATCCAGGTCTAGGGGTTTGGGTACCTTGCTCCGGAGACCACACAGTTTTCCAAGCGGGGGTCAAAGTCCAGTCTCGTGGTATCAGAACACCGAGCGCCCCAAAGGACCTCTGGGCCTCGCAGAACCCGCCTCGAGGGGCCGCGGGGTGGGCTGCCGGCCCTGCACGTCCAGCCGCATTAGCAGTTCGCGCTTGAGCGCGGGCCGCACGGGCAGGACAGAGAGGGTCGACCGAGAGGAGTGCCCAGGCCCGTGCGGCGCGAGCTGGAAGTCTCTTTGCTCTGGCTGGCAACCAGCCTTACCTGGCACGTGCGGCTCCCGCACCCTAGTGGCCCCACCGCCCCCCACCCCCGCAGGTCAGCCTAGGCCCCGCACTTCTCTAAAGGCGCTGCCCAAGGCGGAGCCCCCGAGCGTGCGTCCGGGCCTTGACCTCCCGGGGCGGTGCCGCCGGGCCGACGCCTCTGGGCGGTGGCTGCGCCCTCCTGCGGGGCTGGCGGAGTCTGGGGCCTTAGGATTTGGGGAGGGGGAGGAGTACGCCCGAGCCAGGCCTGCGGAGTCGGGAGGGAGGACAGGACTCAAAAGACTTTTCTACGGCCGGCGCTGGAAGCCTTACGACCTAGCTCGGCGCAGGACCGTGAGGGAGGGGTCGTTCTCCAAACCCGACCTCACGTCGCGTTGTTTTCTGGGCTGACACGGAATAAAAATAGAGCGTGTTGGTCACTTCGCAGGAAACTTTTCGTTGTTTCCTTATTTCCTTCCCGCCCGTGGACAGTCTCTCAGCCTTAAACCCAGGAAGTTTCAGACCAAACAGCCTGACTCTCTCCAAGCTCTGGATGTTCTAGGGGATCATCTCGCCAGCCCCCACCACTATCCTTGTCTTTCCTCCGGGAAATGTGGGAAGACCCTTTCCGAACTTGACTGCAAGCCGGGAGTCTTCTTCCCCTGCCAAAGTTAAACTTGTCCTTGTCGACTTTTCTAGATTTTGTGTTTTTGTATTTTAAAGAAACTTCACATTACGAACAAAGATAATTCGGCTACTTCTGGCAGGGGTTTGAGGGCTTAAAAGGACTTTTTAACACTTGCGAGGAATGACTCGGATCCCCCAG
The DNA here is from genome assembly GCA_004363575.1 of Solenodon paradoxus. NCBI lineage: Eukaryota > Metazoa > Chordata > Mammalia > Eulipotyphla > Solenodontidae > Solenodon > Solenodon paradoxus. The sequence goes on from RJWH01000140.1 coordinate 847,875, forward strand.
CCCTCGTGAAGTCACCCGGGACAGCTCAGCAGAAAGGAAGGTTGTTTACTGCCAACATGCAGGACACGGATCGCTTTTTTGTGTGTGGGGTTTTTGTTTTGTTGTTTTGGTTTTTTGGATCGTTTTGTTTTCTTTTTTTGGCTCAGCTCTGAGAACATTACACAGCTATCTTTTCCCGCCTCCCGACCTTGCTGCCCTCCCCCTTCTCTTTCTAGTGCAGGCAATTAGGGTGAAGAAATCAGTGCCAGGCTCCTGCCTCTGAAGAGAAAGGAATTGCTTCGGGAATTGAGTCCTGACACCTGTCTCTGTCCTGATGCCGAGAAGGGATGCGGGGTCAAAACGCCTGGGGGAAGAGGCCGGGCTGACCTGGATGTGTGGGACACTCCCTAAGAGAAGGTTTCTGGAGGCTTCTCTTGCCACGTACTCCTACCCTATCCACTGATCTCCAGCTTCACGCAGGTCATTAAGATGGTTGTAAACACGGGTGTTTCTCTCCTGTTAACCCTGCCCCCACCCTACCACCTGGACCTGAGGCTGGAATCAGAAGAGCAACACTGACAAGCCATTCATTAATTTGCATTTATTTCCCGGAAATGGTGTAGGTAAAGGGGGAGGGAAACTGCCTTACATTTCAACAAGTAATTTGTGGTCTTCACATCGGACAAATCAGATTTACAAATTACTTTCCCACCTACTGGACGAAACGGCCAAAGCCAAAATTGATACACAGGTGCGGATACTCCGCAGATTTTGGAGAATGAAGGTGCACTAAAAACTCACTAGACAAAACAGACTTGTTAAAAGAGAGAAGCCGACAGAATTGGAACTGGGGTTTGGGGTCTAGGTTGGTTGGTTTTTCCATAACGCTGTTTTCTTTTCTTTTGTTTGGGTCTCTAAGCAGGAACTGCGTTCCTCTGCTTAGACTGGTGAAGGACTCAGTCCTGCGCCCTCCACCCAGCCCAGCCCCGCTGTCCTGTACCCTGACTTGACTGTCTACTCCACACTCCCCGACAACCCTCCCGATCCTCCCCGGCCAGCTTCCCGGGACCCAGCGGCTCTCTAATAAATACACAGAAGAAGGTGTGAGAGAGCAGACAGCTTTGCAACAACTGAAAAGTAAAAGCGCCATTGTTTGTGGAAGAGAGGAAGGGGGACAGGGAAAATACTTTTTGCTTTTGTTTGATATATATGTATATATATATATGCTGTATATATCTTAAAGTTCTATTTCCTGGCCGCTAAAACGAGATATGCTCAATTCAAACGACAGCAACTAAAAAGTTTTTAAGTGGTCCCTGGAACGGACCGGACTTTGTACAGCATTCCCGCCGAGGCGGAAGCTTGAGCCAGTTCTAAGCAGGGCGGGGCTGCGCGCAAGAAGCTGGGGGCTGCTCACGCCCCAGAGCCTCGCCCCGGCGCCTCCAACTGCGTAGGAGGAAACGCGGGGAAGCTCGGGCCTGCCGGCGGGGCTGGGGGCCAGAGGGCAGCAGCAGGAGCGGCAGTTCACGCGAGAGAAACACTTAGCGGTTGTTTTGATTGGGAATAGAGTGTGGGTGCACTCCAGTGGGCAGACACATGCCAGTTATGATTCCAATGTCCCAAAAGAATAAATAAAAGTGTAGGGCTCATCCAGCAAATCAGAGTGAAGAGTCTCCAAAGGCTGCAAGTGCGTAATAACTGTCCAGAAAAAGTGGAAGAGGGTGACTTGGGAATTCATTAGGAGTTGAGGAGGGGAGCACACAGCTCTCCTTTGTGGACCCAGCCGAAGCACCGGTCCCCTCATCCAGGGGTGGGTGGGATTGCACATCCCCAAGCAAGTGGCACAAAGATGAGGGCGGCAGTGCAGGCACTGGGAATCTTTGCGGGGGGCGGGGCATGAAAATTCAGGTCTGGAGAAGTCGAGGCAAAGGCGGGCGGTGCAGCAGCAGCAACAGGATGGGAACCACGGAGGGTGCAGGTAGTTGCATTTCTTCTCTTCCACTTCTGGGCTCACAAGACCTGGAACCGCCATGAGGCTTGGTCTTTATAGTCCAGACAGTCGGGGGAGTTGAAGTTGAGTTTCCACGCTGAGGAAGCAGCAGTAGCGCCAGGCTCCTTGTAATCCAAGCAGTCGGCAGAGTTGAAGGCGAGCCCCGAACCGCCGTAGCCCTGGTGGTGGTGGTGGTGGTGGTGGTGGTGGTGGCCTGAGGACTGGCTCAACGGGTGGTGCGCGTGCGGGTGGTGGTGGTGGTGGCCGGCCATGGAGGAGGGTGCCATAGGGCTGAGCTGGTGAGGATGGTGGTGCGAGTGCATGGGCGCTAGGTACGAGCTGCAGTCCACGCCACCGAAGTAGGAAGAGGAGGGCGCGGGGTAGCCCTGGCCGTAGCTGCCGCCCTGGCCATAGGACATGGGATAAGAGGCTGCCGCAGAGGCCGCGCCAGCTGCTACCGAGCGCTGCATACACGAAGCGTTGCTAGGAGCGGCCAAGGGCTCGGGCACTGACACCGAAGTGGGCGCTGCGCCGGGAGAGATGGAGGCCGGACTCCAGATGGATGAGGCAGCCGGCGTACTCAACGACGACGGGACAGCCACCGCCGGGTTCCCTCCCAGGCCCGCTGCTGCTGCAGCCACAGGATTGGCGGAGGCGCTAGAAGCCGAGCTAGAGGACGAGGCGGAGCTGGACACAGCAGGCGGTGTGAACTGGCCGCTGCTTTCAGAGCCCGAGCTCTCGCGCACCGGAGACGACTTCTTTTTGGCTGGGCGGCTTTTGGTCCCGCTCCCGCTCTGCTGCTGCTGGCGGCATTTGGCGCGGCGGTTCTTGAACCACACCTGCCGGGGCCGATGGGGGAAAGTGTCAGGAGGGCCAATAGAGCTTTGCCACATCCCCACCCTTTGGGTCCACCACTTGGCCTAGGACCCCGAATTTCCTCTCCTACCGAGGTCTCACCCCTTCTGCTGGGTCAGACCCTGCCCCCCCCACCCCCTTCCCCCAGCGTGCTCAGCTCCTCCACCCTCCCAGCTACTTTGGCTCATACTCGCTCTCCTCTGGCAGCTATAGAATAGGAATGTCCACCTTCCACCCCCCGATGCCGTAGGGTGGTACATTTGCATCTCTCCAGCTAGAAGTTCAACCATCTCTAAACTGCTGTTGACTTGCTTCCCGACAGCCCAGTGTGTTTGGAGGTCCTAGAGCTCAGGAAATAGCAGAGGCATAGAGCAGGCCACGGAATGCAGGGCAATCACCAAATCTGAAGTCACAGAGCCAATCAGCTCCTGGATGTCCGAAGCTGGGCTGGTGAGAATTTGAGTAGGAACAGGGAGGGGCAAGGCCAGGTGGCAGACAGAGGCAGTACTCCGGGGACTTGAGAAGGCAGAATTTCGTTGGGCTTCCTGGCTCCAAGTGGAGAACCAAACAGAGCAGTCATAAAGTTCTCACTGCTCTTTAAAAGCTCTGGTACATGACATGGCATTCCTGGTCCTTTCTCAAGCCTCAGGAGCAAAGAAGGCAAGATAAAAGGCCCTTGAGTACAGTTCTGAGTTATAATACAAGTAGTATTTGGGGTACCCTTTCATCGCAAAAAACGAAACAAAACAAAATAGGAACAGCAAAACCTGTAGCTGGGTTTTGTGTCCCACATCCTCTTGTGCACACTCCTAGACAGGGCACCAGGCTTCGGGCAAGATCTACTCTTCCATTTCCAGGATCCCCGTGATAAAGGGAAGGGCAGGGGCAAAATTCAGGATCTCAAAGGAAACTACCAAATGCTGATGCAGCTGAAGAAGTAGGGGCAATTGATGGACCCTCAGGGCACTGTATATTGGTGAGCCCTTTCCTCCCGCAATCCTATAAAGGACTTTCAATATCAAAGCACCAGGAGGCCAAGGGCCTGATCCAGGACTCTAAGGTAGTTGCTTTAATGATGCCCCAGCTGAAAGAAGCTGCCCAGTCTGTGAGGTGGCCCCACAGCAGACCACCCTTCCCAGGCACTCTCCCACCAGCCCCTACCCTGACCCTGGAGCCTAATGTGTGCGCACCTGAACTCTGGACTCTGGCAAGTTGATCTTGAGCGCCACCTCCTCACGCATGAAAATGTCAGGATAGCGAGTCTTCGCGAACAGCGCCTCGAGCACGTCCAGCTGTGAGCGCGTGAAGGTGGTGCGCTCTCGCCGCTGTTTCCGTGGGGTGGCTGAGGGGAGACACGTGGGCACCTCGAGTCAGCGGTGGCCATGCAGACCAGCGTGAGAGGACGCGAACAGGCCCCTAGCAGGCCGAGCTAGGCTGCTGCAAAAGAAAGCTCGGCTCTGAGTAAAATTAAACTCCCTCGGAAGTCCAACCTTAGAGGCCACAGGTGGGAGAAAGTGCTTATGTACTCCTGGGAGCTGGTGTTCAAGACTCTAGGGCTTTCCTGCCTCTTGGAAGTTTAGAAGGGAAGAGAAGTTACACAATTTCTTTTCTTCACACACGTTCCAACATGGTCTCTGGATGTGGGGGTGAGGAAGGGGTGCACAGAAACACCACCTGGAAACAGGTTCCCAAGGAAGGAGTGGGAGCTAAAAATAAAGCCAGGGTTAGGCTCCAGCCGTTCACATATCATCAGTAAAAAAGTGCAAGCCACGAGCTAGAGGACAGTTAGAAAGAATCTTTCAGCAGCTGAGCCGGCAGCATCACATAAGGGAAGCTGGGCATTCCCTGTCAGGGCCTAGAGAGTTCCACATTTCTCAAAGTTGGTGGGAAAAGAACAGACACTCTCAAACAGCCCCGGCCCAAGAAAAAAAAGTCACCCATGGGAAACGAATTTGTGGGTGATGCACCCTGTTTTCGTAGTGGAATATCAAAACAGAGGTCGCAGCCTATCGTGGTCGGGCACATACTTTGTACTTGTGCGATGCGTGTTTTCGCTGCCCTGGCTCCCCTCACTGCCCTGCATGGTGAACACACTAGACAATCGGATTCCTGAGCCTACCAGGTAACAAAGTGTGCGCTGGAACCTGAGAGTTTTGGGGTCATGCAAGTTGCTAGGGGTTGGTGTGGGTGGAGGGCCGATGCTCACCCGGATAGCCCACGGAGGGATGCAGGAGGTCCATGGCGGGCCCAGCCAGGCCAAGCCCATTCATGCCGTACGGGGGTTGTTTGAGGTAAGACATCATGCTAACAGCCGGGTGGAGGCACCCGGACAGATCCAGGGGGCCGTGCCGGGCCCAGTACGGGGCTCCCACCGCGCAGTTCTTCAAGCTCTGTTGCCTCTGGGGACCCGGGCCTATAGAGACAGGAGACACAAGGAAACCGTCATTCGGGGCCACCTTGGCGTCTTGATCTTGTAGGAGGCAAGGAGCCACAGGCTATGGGACTGGGGTGGGGTGGGGTGGGGTGGGGGGTCAGCTCAGCTCTGAAGGTTCAGAGGCTCTTCTTTGAAAAGTCATTTTCTGGATGTCATAGCTTCTTTGGGGGCTTAAAATGAGTCAAAGTCACTCTGAGGGCCTCACTGGGAGAAAGGTGAGGTTAAAAGTTGAATCGAGCTGAGGAAAGCCGAGCTGGAGACTGAGCCGGAACCGGGGAGAGTCTGGACAAAATTCTGAGCCCATGGAAGTCGGATTCATACTGCACAAGTAAATGTTCACGAAGAGCCAGGGCGGTGGGCTGCCCAGAGTGCAAGGAGTTGTTTCGTTTTGTTTCAAATGTTTTTGAAAGCAGAATGAAAAGACAGATACTCCAGAGAGCCAGGGTGAGGCACTGAGGAAGGCTAGAGACACCTCGGGCCTTCTCGGTATCACTACCCACAGAAGAGAATTCTTTCCCTTAAGGGTTTCCACGGCTGGGTCCCGACCCCAGGGCCCACAGCCATCCACCCAGTTGACCACTCTGTGTCCTGCCACAGAAAGATTGCTCACCGGGAATTCCACCACACCTTAACCGTAGTTAAAGGTCCAGGTCCGGCACAGGCGGCCAGAAGACTCAGAAGGAGCCCCAGCAGAGGCGGTGGTTCCAAGACGCGACCCTGCGTTAGGGGCGTCTGGACACCTCCGCAGGCCCTTATTCGCCAGCGCAAGCTGGGCCTTTTGTTCTGCCTGGTCCTGACTGCGGACACTGGGGTCCCGACAGAGGCAGGAAGGTGGCCCGCCCAGTGCCCTAAAGAGTCTCTCAGATTTGGAAGGCCTGAGTGTGTAGGACTTCCCGTGGATTCCAGCCTATCCCACCGACTAGCTCAACGGCGGCCCCAGGACGGAATCAAGGTTAGAGAACTAGGCCTCGGCAGCATAGCTTAAACTGACTAGGGCTGGAAGGCGCAGGCTTCGCTTTCCCAGTGGTCTCATACCAGAGGCGCTACTCTCAGACGTCTGTAAGTGTAGCTGGGGAGTAGGACTGGAGCCCCTAAAAGATTTGAAGTTTCACCCGGCTTTGCGGGAACTCGAAGCAGGCCTGGATCCTGGGCTAGAGAGTTTAAGGAGAGACGTTACATCTAAAAAAATCCTCCTGCTCCTATTCTCCAGGACCCAAGGCCTGGGCTGCGGGACTCCAGTTTGCAGGGAAGGGGACAAAAGGGAAAGAGCGGGGCTTTGGGGGCCGAAGGAGAATGTGATTAGAGCCGTGGTGAATATGCGAGGCTGCAGCGTAAGTTTTGAGACTTTCTTCAAACTTAGTACTTCAGTTTGGTTACTTCGGAGGAGGCGGGGGAGGGGGCGCGGAGCCGCAGCAGCCCACTAGGGTCCTCCGCTCACCGAGAGGGGCGCCGGGCTGCTCCCCAGCCCCGCCCACCTGCCAAGGATCTGGGAAACCCAGGCCCAATTAAGCAGGGGAGCAAAAGCAAACCCCAGTTCTTCAATATCCCCCGCGGCCCCGCGGCTTTCTCCTTACCTGCCCTCAGCTGCCGGGGCTGGTCACCATCTAACTTGAGCCCTCACACAGACCCGCCGTGCAGCCAACCTACAAAACAGAGCGGCGCAGGAATTACCCACGGGGCTGGGCGGCGGGGGACCCCCGGACTTCTTTCTTTCCCTACCTTCCCTCCTCCCGTCTCTATCTTTCCAGTGGCTTTGTGAGTGTCCCTCCAGGTTTCATTTTATTGCACAGACATTTTGTTTGCAAAACCTCACACGTTCTCGAGACCCAACCTTGCCCAGGACCGCGCCGAGGGGCCGCGAGAGGGAGGGCGGGGGTAGAGACAGAGTTGGAAGGTGGCTCGCGGTGGCCGCTGCACTCTGGGTGAAATGTGGAGGCTGTGGGGCTAGGGCAGTCCGGTAGAGGTACGTTGCAAACTAAATAAATCAAACAATTTACCTTGTCGGAGTGGCTTGTCTTGCTCGGTTGTTTAGGTGATTGGAAATGTAGCCTGATGAAGATTGATCACCTTTCTACTGCCCTCCCCGGGTATGTGAACGCGAGGCGAGTGCGTAACGGGGATAGGCTGCCAATCCCCGGCTCCGCGCAGGCTGAGTGACAGGGAGTTGGGCAATGGCAGCCCGAGCCGGGGGTTACCTCCGCGCGCCCCCGCCCTCCCCCGCCCCCCGTACCCCGCCCTCACGGCCGGTCCGCCCGCCCCGCCTCGGTCGCGCGCTAACTCCAGGCTTTGGCTGGCAAACGCAGTGCAGAGTGAGCCGAGGCAGGCGAGCGCTGCGCCCGAACCCTGGCCGCGGAGGGAGACGCAGGAACCGAAGTCGACTCGGTCCTCCCGCTTCTCTCGCCCTTTCCGCGCTCGGGAGGGTGTGGCGGCGAAGCAGCGAAGTGCTGGAGAACCGGTTCTCTGGCTCTCCCGCGCGCCACTTCGGCGCGGCGGCCCGTTTGTGGACGAGGGGACTCCGGAGCCGCAAAACAGCGGCTCCACGAGCCCCAGCGTCTTCTTCCACTGCCCCACCACCTGCAGACGGGCGCCGCGGGCGGCTCGTGCTGGCACAGGCTACTTTGCAGAGTACGGGAGCAGCTCCCGGTGCGCAGATTCCCCCAAGGCGCCTCAGGACTCTCGCGCCCGAGAACAGCATGCGCTGGGGAGTCACCACCACTTACCTGTTTTTCGGCGTCTCCTGGGGTTCCCAAGTCCCTAGGGACGGTGTTTGCAAATCTTAAACGCTTCTTCTTAAATGTTGGAGCTCAGCGTCTCCTCCCCCTTATACACACTCTACTTCTAAATCGAAAGATTTTAATAGGAAACTTTTCTCTTTTACATCGTCTGTCTCCTTCCCGCTCTCTTTCTACCAGGGACAGTGTTGGATACGTGGCCACAGACCCCTGCCTTCAGTTTCTTTTCCACATGCTTCAGAAGGAGCCTCCTTGAAGCGATTTCCCCGGATTGTTCGTACTGGCGCCAAGTCCATTACCCAACCGAACAAACTTATCAAACACGTCTACGTGGGTGTACTTTTCAAAGCGCAAAAAGGTGCTTTCGCCCAACCCTGAGTAGGGCTATTCTTTTGACTGGTACCTCCTGAATATTAGGCACGACTTTACTCCCTTTCGAGGAATTCCTATCCCTTCGTTCTAGTCCCCCCTCCCCTCCACCTCAACTGGCGGAGTGAAAAGTTTGAACAGCAGTGTTAAGGGCGAGGCGCGGCGCCGCTGGGCGGAACGCGGTGGGGAATGCCGGCTCTGCCCCGGCCGCGGGGTCGCCACCGAGAGCGGACGGGGCTCTGGGCGAAGAGGAGGAGGAAATGGAAGGGGAGCCCGCCGAGTGAAAAGGGGCCGCGCTCGCCGCGCATCAAAGTGTTTTCCCCTCCCCCAAGCGACACTTTCCTTTGGACGTGGAATAAAATACGGTAACAGAATATGATGGAGGGCACACTGTTTCCTTAACCGCTTCTCAAAGGACCCGGCAGATCTTCTTAGGACCTTTAATAAGGCTTTGGTCGGTTCTTTTGTTGATCTCTCAAAATCAACTCCTTCTAATTGAAGTTGCAGCTGAAAGCGAGCTAATGTTCAAAGAAAGTGGCCGCCAGACCAACGAAATTACATTTTTTTTGGACGATGAGGGAACATCTAATCAAAGGGGCAGAGGAGGAGGGGTGGAAGTGGGGGAATAAGAAGTAGAAAAGGAGGTTTTACAAGATCCTTCTCGGGTTCACAAAAGTCAGCGACACGGGCGCTTCTCTTCAGAACAAAGACACCGCAGTCCATTCACAAAAGGGAGAGAAAGAGAGGGAAAACAATAAAAGAATGAGAGAAGGAAAAAAACATGAGAAAGAAAACGCTTTAGCAGGAAAAGAAACTGCTCCGAGTGCTGCGCTGGCTCGGGAGGGGCACACCTTAGGCTTGCTCAGGCCCCCGAGGGGAGAAGTCTGAAGCCCGAGGCTCGGAATCCCCTAAATAGTGCAGAGGTTTAAAGAAGAAACGAAATGCATCCCTGCCTCCAGTTCCCGGGAAAGGCGCCGGCTGGAACGCACTAATTTGGAGAGGGAAGGTTGTGGAGTCGTAAAGTGCTTTTCCACAGCGCTCGGCGCTGCCTCGGTCCTGGCCTCCGCGCTGTGTGCCCGGGTTAGCCCTCTGGTGACCTGGTACACGCCGTTGTCTCATTACCGCAACCTCTCGTACTTCTGCCTCCTCGCGGCCCCGTTTTGCCTGCATTTGCAGCGCTGGACCGAGGAGGCCCCGCGCGGCGAGAATAGGCAGCTGTGCGTGCTGGAATGTGATCAGGCGGTCCCCAGGGCCCGCCACGCGGGAGTCCGGCTCTCTCAGTTCCAGATGCTGCCACGGTCTTGGGGAAGTTGGGAAGTATCAAGTAGCACGCCGGCCCCCCCCCCCCCCCCGCCATGAGAGTATTTATCTAATCCCAAATTGCAGGCGAATTCTCTTAACGCGCACCCCTTAAAAACCTCCGGAGTAAAAGAGGAAAAAGAAGGGCGAGGGAGGATAGGGAGGGAGGCTAAGAAGAAAGTTTCTTGCACGAGGTGTAGACGACTAAGGCGGCCGTCGTTAGGCAAAAGTCCAGGTGGGAGACGCTGGGCCCGAAGCCGCAACCTTCCCAGCAACGGCCGCAGCTAAGGGAGGAGGAGAGGGGGATAGATCAGGTGAGGGGCTGTCGACTCCGCTCCCAGCACTCGGGTCGAGGAAGGGGCAAGGGAGCTGGGGCCCGGGATCCGGATCCAGCATCCAGGTGACCTGTAGTCTGGGCCAGACTCTGGAGGACACTTGGGACAGGGGGAGGGGTTTGGCTCGGGGGCCAAGGGATCCTGGCCAGGGGCGGAAGTTCTGCACCTACTGTGCCGAATATCCAGCCCGTTGCCAACGCTCCTCCTCCTCATCCTCGGTCACCAGGCCCACAGCTTCTTTTCCCGCAGCGTGGGCCGTCGGGTTCCCGGCCTCTGGACATTTGAGACCGCGTCTGCGCTCGGAAGGCAGCCTCAGGGTGCGACGTGGAGAAATCCGGACGCGGCGAAATCCGGACGCGGCGATCTCGCGGCGGGCGTGACCCTACTATTACCCGGAGTCCGCGCTCCGCCGCCGCTGCGGGGCGTGCGGGCGCCACCAAGCAGCCTCAAATGGAAACCCAGCGAGGGCTCCGGGATGGAACAGGAGTGCTAGGGAGAGGGGTAGCAAATCTGGGGCTAGCGAAGGTTTGTCACTTGGCAGGTCAGGTACCGCTCGGGAGAGCCGCATCTCTGCGAGGTTCCTGGAGAAGGAAGTTTCCCCGAATTCTGCGTAAATGGGGTGGGTGACGGCGGTCGAAGCCTCAGCCCGCTCGGCTGGTAATTGTCGTCTGCTGGCTTCCCTGGGGTTAGAGCGGGGTTCTGAGTTTCTTCCGGAGCACAGATTGAATAAAGGCAAATGCCTGTTTTTATTTAGTTCTGAAAACTTTTCAATAACTTTTAAAATTTATTCTTATGAAGGAATTCTACCGTATCAAGCTATTATCGTTTTGAAAGAAACGATTCGGCTGCATACTTTTACAATGCAGTTCGTGTGTATAAATATTTTGTGTATATATATATACACACGTGTGTATATGTGTATGTGATCTAGGCTAAATTATGACTGCTAGTGAACTGTTTTCTGTCTCCATACTTGTTGAACAGCTTTCTTTGTTTCGGACACGTCTGCAGAGGAGTGATGGAAACTGCCATAAAGCCTCCAGGTTGCTGTTTTGTAGTTTAGAACTTCTTTAAAAGTTCGCTTCCCCTCATTTCATACACTCACCTGTACACAGTCCTCCCCACCACAACAATATCCTCCTTTCATTGCAGCACCTAGACTTGCCGCAATCAGAAGTCATAGTTCCCGCAATATGAGTGTAAAATTTTAAGAACTGAAAATATTAACATGGAAAATTCAAGATTCGTATTTTTTCAGTGCTCTGGAATCACAGATTTCCTACAACCTTTAACAACAAAGATGACCCTTTACAAAAGATGATAGTTTACACTGCTTAAGAAAATATGACTAATTGCTTTTCAATTCAAATTCAAGTGTTAGCAGGGTCCCTTTGGGGAGGTGTAAAACTTATTCACGTCCAAATACAGCCCAATATCTTGTCCTGCATTCAAGAGACCTTTTTTTTTTTTTCTCAACATGAAAAGGCTTATGGATAACACAGTCAAATCAGTGTCAAGTTTTCATTGCAAGGAAGTAGCGGCAGTGATTAAGGTAAGAAAGTTTCTGCTTTTATTGAAAATTTATATATGACTCAGTATTGTAATAAATAAACAAAAAACATTTTCACAAAAAATGAGAGTGCTATGCTAGAGAAGAAAATATTAATTGGGGATTTATTCATAGTGGCAAGACAGACTTTTATCAATACAGAATAAATATTAACAGCATTCTTGAACCAATATTGAGACCCAACAAAATATAGGAACCAAGCTAGATGTAATAAATAATTATACAGAGAAAAAGATGGCACATTCTCAGATAAGACCGTCTTTGTAAACTGAAGCATATCAATTAGTCCCATCCTCAAAGCTCACCTTCAAATCACAGGACTTATCTCAGGCTCTGTTAAAGGGCCATCCTCTGAGGAAAGCAGAAGAGAGGAACTCTATTACCCTTACAGTGAAATGCAAAACAACTGCAGAAAATCCCACTGGTAAATACAACACAGTTTAGTACGTAGATTGAATATGATTTAACTATAAAATTTAGGTAACAGAGTCAATGTTACATATGGCAGGACTGGAAAAAATCATTCATGACATTATTTTCTTATCGCCCTCTTATCCCCCCTCCCACCCTATATATGCTATTAACAACAACAAAAATGTTTAAATTTTTCCTCCCATCAAAAAATGAGGGAAAATTAGGGAAGAATTTTCTCTTCTTTCTTCTTTGAACAGTTTCTTAGAACACTCCCAATGCTAATCACTCAAGGTGTGGGTGCAAATCTACTTCACATGATTGCAAGGAAATTAACTCACAAAAAATCCTTAAACGAAACTATTTTGGAGTTCTGTGTGTTATCTGGAAAGGCAGAGGTGAAGGGGTGGTGGCGATGGTGGCGGTGGTGGCCGTGGTAATTAAGGACAATCCAGTCAAACAAAATGCTTAAAAAGTTTTAAATCAACAAGGAGTCTGACTTTTTCTGGTCTGGGGACCCAAGACTCTAAAATGTTGGGAAAGATTCTGGTTCAGTTGCTACTGAAGAACACATTTCTCTTCTTTCTTGGCCATCTTGCCTTTGTTTTGCTCCAGAGTTCGTTCCAAATGCTCATCTTCTTCTTCAGCCCTAAAAGTAAGACGAACAAGTAAAATAAAATAATTTTTCTTCATGGAGAACAGAGAAGCACTCTCCTCTCGCCCCACATTCCAAGCTTTAGTGGTAATGGGGATTGAGGGGACCCGCAGGAAGCTGCCCCGACCCACCCGAGACCTTTGGATTGAACTTTCCGTAAACTTCTGGGCCCCGCAGCAGGCGGCAGAGCCGGGCCCCGAGCCTACAGCCCACTCACTGCTTCTCCTGGGCGTCCAGGTCCCTGACGAGGGCGTCGCGCTTGTTCACCAGGGCCACTAGCTCATCCAGCAGAAGTTGCTCGCGACGCTTCTGGGCCTCAGTCTTCTGCCAGTCTATGGGGACCGGAGGCTAGTTACCCACCAGCAGGGACTCCGCGCACACCCAGCCCCCCTCCCGCCTCTTCCCGCCTTTTCCAGTTTCCTTGTATTTTTCTGCAAACCAGGTTATGGAGCCACTAGATAAGTGTTTCATGGGTAGTCCGGTCGTCGTGGTGAGAATTTCACCCCTAAAACCCTACTTTCCAAATACTTCCCGCAGATGGAGTTGGCTGCGGCTAGGCTGGAACCTGGCAAACAGACCAGGTGTGAGCGGTTGACCAGGCGGAGGCGCGCACCTGATTTCAGGCAAAGTGGGGGAGGGAGAACTGGAGGTCCAGAAGAGGTCGGTTGAGGGTTGGTGGTGAGCTGAGTGAGTAAATGAGGAGGCGGGAAGTAGAGATGGGTGATAAAATCATTCTGAAAGGCTAGAGAATCTGCCTGAGAACCTACCCTCCTCCCCAACCCCCATGCTCACCCCATACAGCCCATTCTTCGCTAATTTCCTCTTCGCTCTATTTTAGCAGTTGGATGTATCTCACACTGGGCGCCATATGCTTCACAATAACTTTAAAAGTAGTGAATCGGCTAATTAGCATTTTCTTTGAAGTAAAAAATAAATTTGCTCTGCAATATTACACTGCAGCTCTCAGTCGCATCACAGCCAGTTTTCTTTTGGAGAGGTTTGCTGGGTAGTTTCAAATCAAAGCACTTTTGCAAAGGAAAAATTACATACTTCTTTTTGAAGTCCTACGTTTAAGGGTGGAAAATCCGATGGCCAGTGTTCTCTCCATGCTTTGGGGCAGGTTGTTTTTGTTTTGTTTTTAATGTTATCGGTCCCAATAATATATTTCCTAATTTTTGCTGGTCGGATCATTTCCTTAAGACAAGTAGCAGTTTAATAGAAACAGGACCAAATCGAACATTTAAAGCACTTTTGAAACCAAAGCCAACTGCTCTCTGGCCAGACTGTAAGGGCTTGTAGCTGTCAATCAACCCCCGGTCTACCCCGCCTCCCTCATTAGGAAGGTAAACAATGAAAAGAAGAAGTAGATGATGAGGCAGATAGCAGAACAAATGAGGACCTAGAGGGAAACAGGACACCAGCTTTAAAAAAAGCTCTGGGCACCGGCTCATACAGCCCCCTCCCCCAGCAAATGCACTTTCCAAAAAACACAGAGGAGTGCAATCCTTTCGGGTTTCTCTCTTCTCTCTCCATTGCCCTGGGCAATCATGTTAAAACTCACATGGCTGGTGCTTATTCAGATAAACCTAACAATGCACACCGCTGGTTACCATGTGAATCTTCACAAACCACACAAGAATGTGCTGGTTCAAATCTCCCCGACCTCCTCCAAAGCAAAATTTATTCAAGACAGCAAACTGCTCAGCAGCTTTATGAAAGCAAATGGTGCTAGAGGGAATTCTATCCTGTATTTACAAATTAAAAATTAGATGCATCATCATGCAATAAAGGTTAGAATAGCAGCAAAAAGCTAGATTGGTTTATTCAATTTTATCAGTATTCTTTTTATTATAAGCTCAAATACATACATACACATATGAAACGTGCGATGTACTACTTATCCACATTCGCTATAAAACATAAATGTATACATTAAATAAGTGGTCATGTTATATTCTTTTTTTTTTTTTTTTAAAGGAAAATGCTTTATAGCAGGGAAAGGAGAAAAGAAACTATTACTAAGGTTAAGTTTTTTTCTGAATGTAAGTTTGAAAAAAACTAACGAATCAGCAAAATCGAAGACAAGCCGTAACTCACAATTTTATTCTTTGGATTTAAATGTATCTGAGGTCAGGAATGCTGGACAATTTTCTAATCTGGTTCTTGTTCTTAATCAGTCTTACTCTACACAGAAGGTAAATTAATGGACTCTCCAGGTTGGAAAGATCTTAAAGGTTATCAAGACTAATTTCAGGTAACTAGTTTTAGAAATATTGATTCAGAAATATCGGCTAAGTTTTGCAACAATTTTCAAATTATTAAGATTACCGGTTTTGGTGAATATTAATTTTTCCATTTCTAAGCTCAATAAATCACTCTGATTAGAGCTTTAATTCATGATTACTTACTTTCAAAACATTTTGACAAAGAGTTTTACAACTGGGAAATAAATTTTCTCCACCATGCACTTAAAATATAATTAAATCAAAAATACCAATAAATTTTAAAACCAAGAAAATATATGTAGTGATTATTTTCTGAACTAAATCATCCTGCACTTGACCAGTCAATTTTAAGGCTTTAATTAATAATTAGAAATATCAAGGCTTATTTAATTTTGAGTCTATAAGGCTTTATCAATATAAATAAGAGAAAACTTTTATTTTTTAACCCCTGAAGTACTGAATAATTTTTAAATCTTAACTTATTTTTTAACTTTGTAATGATGCTTTCCATAACTGTAAAAAAAAAAATTACAGTTATGACTATTTAGGTAATTTTAGTCAATTCATATTTTAATTGAATGTGAATTATGACAGAATTTAAAATGTTTCAGCATAAATTTAGGATTTTTCCTATTAAATCTGTCATTATTACATTAATATTTATCTATGAAATATTAGTCAGTGTAGAAGAGACTGCTATGTGCCATGAGTAGATTTTATAGTAGCAAAACTAGGGTTTGCTTTCTTGTGGGAGTAAATTTATTCACACATATCTGAATGCTAATTTAGGAAATTAAATTATTTTGATAATTAAAAAAATTAGTATTACCTTTAAAATTACTAAGATTCACTTGGTGTGTTCAAGTATAAATTAAAAAAATCTTTTAAATAGCTTTACCTGGACATACTGTCATATATTAAAAACCTATATAAGTTTATGTGCTACCTGTTACGTATTTTAAGAAAGGATTACTTACCTATAACACCAGTCATAGCTAGCTAGATGCACTGACTTTGGTTTGGACAGATTGCAATGTGGAGTTCTGATTAATTTAAAGATTCCAGTGTACTTTTGCTACAAAAGCCATATCCTCTTCTCAACAAATAGGATTAAGTTTTGATGCTGCATTTGAGCCAAAGTGTTGAAATAAAGAGATTCTGTTTATACCCATCTGCACTGAGCTGTTTTGTTAACTTAAAAAAAGTCTTTTTTATATATAGGGCCAATTATTCATTCCCTGATTCAGTTTATTTGCTGAAGTTGATAATTACTTTGGAAAAAATGCAAAAGAAATACCTATAAATACTTTAATAGAAAGGACCTAAAGTTCTTGTAGTAAACCTTCAACCTTGCCACTATAAATAAGCCTGGCACTTTGATGAAAATTAACACTAGTTTTGTAAAGAGCACATTGGGGGATTGCAGTCAAGTCTTATCTTTAGTTCCAGTCAACTAGCAATCCTGAAAGAGTTTGCATCATCATCAGAGCAGGCCATTTGATAGGATTCTACCGCTGTACCTAATCAATCTATGGAAGACTGTGGCTGTGCTGTGTAACAAAGCTAAAACAGATTTACAAATGGGGTTTTAGGGGATAAGCTCCTCCACAGGATTACATATTGATTTTAAATATAAAAAGCTTATCATATAAACCATAACTACAAAAATAGTGAACCTATGCATAAATCCCTTTAGAAGAGCACCCACTTCAAACTCTAAGCCAAGAATAAATCAAGATGTAGAAAATCCAAGGGGAGATCCATTTCTTGTGCAGAAAACGAACACACTATTTTCTAAAAGGCTACCCCAATGTGTGCAGAAATGAATTTATTTTTCCTGAGGGGGCATTAAATAATCTGGAACGAAAAAACTATAGGAAAAGTATCTAAAAGATGTTTGTTAGCTTAAGGGGTCCTACAACTTAGCTCAGTAGAGTGAGACTCCTACTATGAAAAACACCTCAGGGAAAATAAAGTGATTATGGATTTTCAGAAGAATGGATATATTGAATATTATATGGCATTTGTTTTGTTTTTCTCTCAAACTAAGTTGTTAATGTTTCTTTAAAATGCTTATGCCTATTAATATTTGCTTCATTCTCCTGGTTTCCACAGCAGATTTATTTAAAAGATTTTAGATTATTTATGACTGAAACCACCTTCTGGTTACTAAGTGGAAGAGACAGAAAAGAGAAATGAACTTTAAAACATGGGAAAGCAAAACAAAATCAACTAGCATTATCTGTTCATGCATTTTTCTGTGACGTTTTAAAACTCCGAAAGGCCACTGAACTGCGTGCGCGCCCACTCTAGGGTTGGCTCAGAGGACACTGTCTTCACAGAACCTGGTGATCAGTACCTCTCTAGGACAGCCCGGGCCTCATACTGCCTGGTGAGACAGGCTTCTCTGAGAAAAGTGTCTTTATTTGTAATCAACAGGCTGCTTTTTTCAAGTCTCTTTTTTCCCCTCAAGCAACAACAGAAAATGGCCAGGAGAGTTAAGTCAGTCACATGTGAGATAATGATATTAACATATAAAACAAAACATGACACAATCTCAAAAAAACAATTTTATTCCTTTCTTAAAAGAGAAAAATACCATTTTTCTCTCCTTTAAAAATATACTTCTCTCCTGATTTTCTCTTAAGTATAAGAAAGAACAGGAAGATAAAATACTAGATTATTTAAGATTGTAAATCTGGTAATAGAAACAGGATTGCCAATGAAGCTGGGATTTTTTAATATGTATCATGGCCCTAGTTTTAAGATGGGTATTTGGTAACAATACTAATTTGGGGATAAAAGTAAAAATGCCTTAAAAGTCAAATTTATTATAAACAATATGCCATATAGCTATTTGTTTGACCTACTTTTCAATTATTTTGTTTTCCAACGTATTTTAGACTGTAATGTGATTACAAAAATTATATCAAGAGGAAAAATACCACTTAGACATTTGTGCATTTTGTTCAAAATTCCTTATATTTTTTTAACAAACTTTATAGTAATTATCAATTGTGTAATTTGATACATATGAATAGCCACTTGAAGGAAATTAGCTATCTGGAACCTTTTATATAAAGTAAATCTGTTTCTAAATGGGGATAAACAAATACTAGTTATTCAATCAGATTACTGATATAAAAGGAATTAAAAATAAAACTATATATACATAAGATACTATTTAGTCGGTGTGCGCTGGTAGAATATTGGTTAGGTTAATTGCTACTGAAAGAGCCAGGCCAAATACTCCTGGGTTTAAGTCCAGGGGAAGACAACCAGTGTGAACAGCTAAATAAAAATAATAAAATGCTTCTTCCTCCTCTTTCTTCCTGTCTGCCTGCCTATTTGCCTTCATTCCTGCCTCCACTTTTCCTTTAAAAAAAAAAAAAGATTATTTAAATAGCAATTTATTTAATAATAGTATTAAAATATTTTGAAAATATTTTTATTTCACCCTTACAAACTTGTATTTCCAGTTTCTGAAGTAATTAGAATTGATTCATTATGGATCAAGTATCTTATCAGGTGAAGAAGGAAATTACCATGGACAGTCAATGGGTTAAGAGGTCAATATAGAATAGGAAAATCAATTTGCATTGATTAGACAAAAGGTCCATTTTACAGAGCCAAAAGGATTAGCTTTTAAGCAGGCATCTTTGAACTATAAAACATTTTCAGCTAAGAAGTATAAGAAGAGCATTGTAAAACACCTAAGAAATAAAATCATATATAGTAAATTTAACAGGCTAGCTGATGTTTACCGATATTAAGAACTATGCTTAAAATTACTACATATTTCATTTAAAAGCTGTATAAAAATGTAGGCATGCTTCATTTATCTCTTATGACATTCTTTAACTGAATATTCACTTAAACGAGTTGGAATCTTAAGAACTACAATAGACTGGACAATGATATATTTCACGCTCACAACAATGAAATTATTCAGATAAATTTAAGAGGCTGAATGTGAAAAATCAAAATGATAAATCTTTTCCAGACCACCCCAATGGAAACAACTTTAAACTGCACAGAAATAAAATGTAATTAAACCATCAAACTCTTTACAATTTTCCTTTTTTGGACATTTAAGCTTAGTGACAAAAGTTAAGATAAGTCTGTGTTTAACATGATTGTCTGAATAAGTGCCCTTAGATTTTATGGCTATTACTTTCTAACTTTAAGGCATCTATTTGCAATACCTGGAGGTCCCCAGTCAGACCACATTTAGTGAGACCAGAAGTGTATTACTCTTTAAATCTCTTTGACAACTGACACCTCATATACCTCACTCCACCATATAGCATTTCTTACCTTCAATGGCTAGCATTGCCCGCAATTCCCGATTCAGCAGCTCATATCGTCGTTCTAAATCGTGCTCTTTTTCCCTAGGCAAGTTGCAAAAGTTCATCAATATGCTAATTACTAAATCATTAAACACTTAAAAGAACCTTTAGGTTACATTGATTTTAGGACTCTTAACTGAATTTTCTCTTTAACTTTAAGCTACTCCAAACAAATGATACACGAACCTAAAACCTTCACCAGGTTGAATATTTATTACTGCTATTATTTTCTCCTTCAATTTTGAATTGCATAAAAGTATATCTTAATCTTCAGATCAGTAGTCTCATTCTTCAATGCTTCTTGTATTAAGTGCGAGGTATAAGACCATTTTGTAAAATATTTTTCATAGTTAGCAATAAAAACTTTATCTAGAATTCCAAGTGAAAAGAACACATGAAACATAACTTGTACTACCAGTACAAATTTAATACAGATAATTAAAAATCCAGGATTAGTTAAGTTTTGTGCTTCTTTTTCATAACTTTTTTTTTTTTATCAGTTCAGGCAAGGCAGAAATGACAAAAATAAGAGTTTTTCACTGAAAGAAAACATATAAATCTGCTCCCTACCACACTAGGTGGCATAATATAGAACACTGCTAGTGAATAAAAGGAACAGCATTAAATTCTATATGATAAAGAATAAGAATGCTTACATTTGATCTAAGTCTCCATTTTACAGTAAGTCTTACAGTCATAAAAATCTCACTTCTGTGTAAATCATTAATCTTATATACCAAAATTTAGGGCAATAACATGTTTAGAATACATATATACTTTTGTCCTTATTAAGTCATTTCAATTTTAACTTGAAATTTGATGTTAAATAAACTTTACATTTATCTTCTTCTCTAACCCTTAATATAAACCAAACCTTTTGTGTACAAGTGCTTTGCTTTTAAACACAAAAATAGTTTTATTCCTTAACTTTTTGTATAATAAACAGAATTTTCCCAGTATCTATCACTCTAATTTAAAAGTCTTACTGTTTGAGGAAATTGTTATATACTATTTTTTATTTTTATATAAAGTATACTATAATCTCTAAGGAAAAAATAACACCTACTAAATATGAAACCTCAAAGAAGGCAATGACAAAAAGTCTAAGATTCATGAATGTAGAAAAAAAGCATAGTTGTGAGTACTTACAGGAGAGAGAGTTGGTTCATTCTCCTTATTAAGGCATTTTTCTTATTAACTAACATAAACCACTCCTGCATCATAGCTTCTTCTTCTTCTGTGTTTCTTCCTATAATTCAAGAAGTTAGTTCTCATTATATGACATTTTACAAGCCAAATAATAGGTTAGCCACGGTGATTTTTTTTTTTTAACAAAAAGCATATTTTAGCTACCCCAATAGATATATTAAACTGTTTAGAATAACATAAGATTAAAGTTTCAGGGCCTGAAAAAAGAAATCAATATTTAAAACTTCATAAGTCAATTTCCTAAAGCTGATTTTATTCAGCATGTGTATTTCAGGCTCCCTGAACGTATCTACAGATTGTACCAACAGTAAGTATAGTAAAAAAAAAAAAAGTGTTCCAACTTTTAAATCCTCCCCAGAGGCTGACTTGTGTATTATGTTTCAATGAGGAGTTCATGGTGCTGACAGACACATGATCATGATAAAAAAATATTTTTTAAATCATTTAAAAATCATTATGAGAATTATGACTAGCAAGAAGATCAGAGAAGTCCACAGATTTTGTGAAAGCTTTCACTTGTAACAACTTGCTTTTTTCTTATTTTCTCCCCCCAAAGATAACTAAAGGTAAAAGTCCATACACCATTCTGAACTTATCATTCCTAGTAGATAAACATTTTCAAATTATTTTCAATACAATGTAAATGAACACACATAGACACACACACAGCTATCTGTGAAAAAACATAGCGACCATAAAAATATTTAGTATCTCAGAAAACATTTGAGCACAAATGATCTAAGTTTTTTATTATATACTCTTTGATTGCACATTTATAATTCACTTTTCTTAATATTCATTCTATCATCTATACTCTCTGTCAAAGGTCAGAATATCAGGATTATAATGTACAGTATCTACTTACATTGTTCATGTAGATGTTCATGTAGGAAGACTACAATCATACTTGAAAAAATATTATTTCTCTACCTTCCACCTTCTTCTACTTTCATTTGTACCTGGTCAAATTTATAGTTCTTTAACAACCTCCCCACCAAATTCCACCCATGATTGGTTTATTGTTTTGCTGGGTAGATTAATAATTATTACTTTAGTCAACATTTTCCATATAGATTCATAAGGCTAATTTATATCTAACACGAATTAAATATTCTAGCTAAGACTAAACATTCCAGTAATTCTCTACTCTTTTTTCTTTTTAAACAGCATTTTCTTGACTTTCAAATCCACTACCTGTCTATTAAAATAATTTAAACAATACGGAGATATAATTGAGTAAAAAGTCTTTTCACTGGCTTCACACTCCCCAGTTCCCCACCCCACCTTCCCTTTCCAAAAGTACTATCATAGCCTATCTCCTCCCAGACCACAGGGAGAGCTATGTCTATCACACATGTAACTCCTTCTCAAAAGACACATATAGGTTTTTCTTTAACATAAATGAGATCATGTTATATATTGCCCTATGGTTTGCTTTTGTCATGCTGTTTGCAGATTAGTTCATTCTTTCTAATACTTGTATAAATTATGGGTGTACCATAATTTATTTCCAGATTGATAGAAGGTTAAAGAAAGTTTAGAATGAAAATAAACAGATGATCAGCATGCAAAAGATTAAACATATATTTCAGAGCATCCCTGTAAAACAGATATCTGTTGTTCATCATTAGGGAGACTAATGTGAGAATAAATCTATTCCTTCATTAAATGCTTTTAAAACTTTATGGAATTAAGCAGATTTGGAACAGAGTCTTTCAGAGTATGAACGAAAGTATTTACTGTTTTACAGTATTTTTAATCTCTCTTTTAGGGTAGCTGGTTTTGTATTCACTTTGGACCATGTGATGCCTTGACACTGGTCATGTGATATAGGCTGCGATAGGCACAAATCCCTGGGTAGCAACAAAAGAAGAAAGAGTAAAAAGAAAAAGCTGAGAAAGAGCTTGCAATTTGGAAAAAGGCCAGTTGTACCCTGGTGAAGGCCTTTTTGATCAGTGAAATGACACATGTGTGCAATATTAATAGGTGTAGTTTTTATGATATTTTATTTTCTGATTAGAGACTTAGTTCTTGTGTTCATAATCTAGGTGGCTTCTAAAAATACAGATATTAAAACTTTGTTTTAAGTTTAATTTAACCTATAATTGAGGCTGTCAGGCAGTACGAAAAGCAACCAGTCTACTCTTAAATTAGCATCATTTTCGTCAATGGAAAACTGCTTCCTTGAGAATAACAATATTGATGTGGTATTGTGCTATTTTCAGTTTAACTCATGCCTATGATTTCTAGAAAGGAATAAAAGATCACCCTCCCCTAATTATTAGGAAATGTCTAATAATATAGGAGTCTCATGTTTCAAAAGGAAATAAGCCTAACAACAAGAAAAATTTAAAGATAAATCACACTGTGCATAGATTATATAAATTAACTGAAAAAACAAATTTGTGGTTAAGTCAATTTTATTTCACAAACTCCTTATCTGATACAGTACACAGCAATGGAAATCTATACTAAGCCTAGTAATTAAAAAATTAAAAATTCAAATATATCATTACACTATTGTTTTTAGAGATTTAATTTTTTTTTTAAATTTAAAAAGCTTTTTAAAGCCAGTAAGTTGAACCATTACAAATTAATCCTGACTTTAATAACTGGTTAAAGACCCCTTTAGCTTTATAAGTAACAAAAAATATTAAAGCCTGTGATCACAGTGAGCTTTTCTCATTTCTCCTCTAACCATTTGTTATTTAATCCAATACTAGTAATCCAATTTGTCCATCAGACTTTTAAAGGGCAGAATGCAACTTCCTCAGCTTAGACACTTTTCAAAGTACAATATATTTTTCAAATGAATGCTGGATGTTTCATTTTTCCCAACTATTCCTAGCTCTAATGCATGAGGAAAAAAAGAACAAGATGAACATTGTTCATACTGATTAAGTAAGAGCTCATTAAAGAGCTGTCAGCGCGGCACTTTGAATATGCATGAAGCATATAATCAGATCTAGTACCGTCACTAGAGGAGAATACGGTAAGTACAAAGGATTGATTTAATTACTTAGAGTGGGCTGTGGTGGTAAAGCAGTCTTGTTAGAGCAAAAAGAAAAAGTGGTTGTATTCTGGCACTGTTAAGAAAAAAAAAGCAGTTTTAGCTTCTGCCACAATACATAATCTCAGAATAAAGCACTTTACATTGCAGCTTAAAATTAAGATTGTCATTATTTTATAAAATGGCCATAAATCATTTTATTTTGTTTAACTGGTTAACTAGCTCTCTTTAAAAATTATCTTTAATTTGCAATTATAACTATATTTTTATTACCTTAGAGTGAACTTTCAATCTTAAAATTTTTTTTCAGTTTCATGAACAATAAAAAATTCAGGACATATACTATTGAAGACAATTTGAAATAAAATAATACAATACTACAGTTCATATATAGCTATGAACATGTGAAAGCATGGCTGGGTTATTATACTATATTTGAAAACAGTGCATATTTATTATAAATATATTACCAATAAAAATAACAATAAAAAACAATAAAAATGAGGAATAACCCAAAATTTTACAGTGTTGACTAATGCAATCTCTGGGAATACTTTTTTCTATTTTGTTTTCTTAAAAGACTTCTATCTTTTTATTTGACTTCAGGAATGTAATACCTTTTCTGATGTCACAATCTCAGTGTCATTTTTTCTTTTAATCTATTATAATTAGAAGTTGATTTGTAACAATTATTAATCAAGAGTACTGATAATGGCAGGAAAAGTAACTATGTATATTATGTTTCAAATCATTCTTCCTATTATGTAGTTAACAAAAACCACTGAATAGGAAGTAGCATTAATGCATATCACTACATGTAATATAAATACTATAAATGCTTAATATTTACTAGAGCATTCCCTTTTATATTCCATTTCCTCTAAAAATATTAAAGATTTAATTGTTATTCAGGAACATATTCATACAAGAAAGCAGCATTATCAATGTAAATTTTAAAATGAATAAAAGAGCTATTAAAACATAAAATTATACATTATTTTTAAAAAGTCTAACCCTTTCTAATTAATCTTTCATCATAAACTTAATATCTATTTAAAGAGGTATATATTAGATGGAATTCTTATATAAATAAAAAATAAGGAATGATATAATTTTAGCTGAACAGAAGATTAATTTTGTGAAAAAAATTAAGACATAAAGATGTAGGATGTTGTACATATAAACAAATGTAAATTTTTCTACCATGAAAACATTAAAGAATGCTGAAATCTTGCTATAGCCCCGTAAAGGAGACAGTTGACTGGTCATCACATAAAGCCCTTAAAGAACACAACATAGCAAAACCAAACCAAGCATAAAAACAAAAAAGTTGCCATTAAATTGTCCTGACTGATATGATTACAGAAATATGATGATC
The DNA here is from genome assembly GCA_004363575.1 of Solenodon paradoxus. Lineage (NCBI taxonomy): Eukaryota > Metazoa > Chordata > Mammalia > Eulipotyphla > Solenodontidae > Solenodon > Solenodon paradoxus. The sequence continues at coordinate 872,675 of RJWH01000140.1, forward strand.
TTTAAAAGATACGTGTGTATCTACCTATCTATAATTTTTTTAAAAGGAAAGGTGTAGGCAGGAATGAAGGCAAGTAGGCAGGCCAGCAGAAAGAGAAGGAAGAAGTGCTTTATTTTCATTTAGTTGTTCATCTTGGTTGTTCCCCCACCCACACTGGGCCCCTGAGTCCTTGGGATCTATGTGGACTGCACTGATGGATTTAATTGATAAGTCACCAGGAAATGCCAAAAAACAGTATTTCAAGAGAGAGACACATCAAGGTGTTCAACTAACTGGTTTTGAAAAACTTTTAATAACAAAAGTAGTAAAATTTGCTACATTTTTCTAATGGATCATAAAGATTAATTTATTGCAATTCTGTGGCATCATGAACATATTAACTCCAAAGCCAAAATTACTGCAGGACTTTAGTGCCCCAGGTTTAGAAAATATTTTAAACTTAGGAAATAGAAGCTTTATTATGAAAGCAAATTTTCTATATAAGCAAATAATTGATAAATGTTTTTACTCTAAGAATATCCTCTAACAGCAATCAACATAATGAACCTCATGATCTTAATTGATGCTTTCAGGAGCAATTGTCTTAAACCTGCTCAGAATGATATATTTGTTATGGCATTAAGAATATAAATTCTGGTGTAACTTAGTGGAGCAATGGTTAGGTCAACTGTCTCCGAAGGATGCAAGCCACATACTCATGGGTTCTCATCTTTGGGGTAAAACAACCACTGTGAACAACTAAAATGGAAATGAAATAAAGATGTTTCTTCCTCCTCTCTTTTCTTACCTATCTGCCTGCTCACCTTCATTCTTGCCTGCACCTTTCTTTAAACACACACATACTCTCTACTTTTGCGGGGAAAACCCTGTCTCCCTTTGTTGGAGTAAAATAAAAACTAACATCTTCTCTCAAAATAAATACACTTTTTACTCACTCATCTGGTAAAACAGAATGTGGGGAGAGAATCAGGGGAACACATCTCTATAGATAATTTTTAGATTTCTATACATATACTTTGTTTTGTTTTGAAAGGAAAGATGTAGGCAGGAATGAAGGTGAGCGAGCAGGCAGGCAAGCAGGGAGAGGAGGAAGGAGAACCTTTTATTATTTAGTTGTTCATATTGGTTATTCCCCTGGCTCCAGGGTGTGAACCTGGTCCCTGGGATGCATGTGAACTGCGCTGGCCTAAGGAAGCTTACAAAGCACTACTTCACCAGGGCATACCATAGATTTAAGTTTTTTTGTTTTTTTTTCCATTGTGTTTTTGTTGTTGATTTTAAAGGAAAAGGACAGGCAGGAATGAAGGTGAGTAGGCACCCAGGCACGAAGAGAAAGGAGTAAGCAGCACTTTATTTTAATTGGTTGTTCATCATTGGTTACTTCCCTGACCCTGGATAGTGGACCAGGGACCTTGGGATGTAGACTGTGCCTGGTTTAAACTGCTAGGCCACCAGGGCATGCCAGATTTATGTATTTTAAGATATGTGATTTTAAATATGTAGGTCAAAATTTCTGGAGGGATCTTTCCATTGGGACTAGGAAGGGTTTTTATTTTGTTTGTTTTTTTTAAGGTCATTTGGGCATGTAGTTTTTTATAGGGTTGTTTGGGAACCCTATATATTTACTTATGAATAAATACCTATTAGCGATCCCCTGTGGCTCAAGAGTTAAGATATACACTAGGAAAACCAGGGACCCCCATTTGAAACCCAGGGATGGAAAATAAAAAAGTAAAAACCTGTGGTAAATTAAGGACTACCATGATAAATATTTACTTATAACTTCTGAGAAACTCCTGTGGATAAGAGTATACATTTAGGGAGGGCCAGGCACAATATATAATTGTAAACTATCTATAGTTTCTGTGGCTGCTTAATTTGTCATTTTGAATATGATACAAATAATATGAATATGGATAAGATGAGTAAGATTTATTTCATGAATGAAGGTGAGTAGGCAGCCAGGCACGAAGAGAAAGGAGTAAATAGCACTTTATTTTATTTAGTTGTTCATCATTGGTTGTTTCCCTGACCTTTGACAAGAACCAAATATTTATAAGGTATAAATGCTTCACTGAGAAAGTTTTCATCATTTTTACAGAGATTTTGATGTTAAAAGAAGAGCTTCTTCAAAATCAGTGTATGAAATTGGGAATGTAGGTACACCCTGGTGGAGTAGTGGTTAGGTCAATCACTTCCAAAAATGGAAAGACAACATACCCCTGGGTTGGAGCCCTGGGCCTGAGGAGGGAAACAACCAGTCTAAACAACTAACTGAAAATAAAAATGGAAATAAAAATAAAAATGCTTCTTCCTCCTCTTTCTTCCTGCCTACTTGCCTACTCACTGTCATTCACTAAATGCCATGAGAATTAGATTAGATTCTGTTGAGTGTGTGGAAACTTTAATATATATGTTTACGTATTATATAAAAATATATAAACTACAGATATAAAAATTTTTAAATATAGGACAGATCAGGTAGATATGCTCCAAAGGTTTCTTTCTAAAAAGTTTCTCAAAAGATGTATTAGATAGTCAACAAGCAGGTAACCACTTCCTATGTTGCTTAAAGTCTTTAAATATTCTTAAAAATCATATTTGGTCAGCCATCTTTGGCTGAAGTGCAGGTCACATACATCCCAAGGACCTAGGTTCACATCCTGGGCTGGGGTGCACAACCAAGATGTACAAGCAAATAAAATGCTGCTTCCTCCTCTGTCTTCCTGCCTGCCTGCCTACTCACCTTTATTCCTACTGGCATCTTTCATTTAAAAAAAAAATCACACTCAGGGTGTTCCCAGAAGCTCCAAGTTTCCAGTAAGGGATGAGTTCAACACACAAACCCAATGTACTACTTGCATAGCAACCTCCTCTCCCACTCTACTGTCTTTGATCATGCTTGCATTCAGATAACCAGGTAGGTAATACTGGGATATAACATACCCTGTGTAACTTTTAAACTATCTTTCTCTCCTTCAAGCCCATGACCACATTCATTTTCAAAACACAGAGGCCTAATGAAAGCAGGTCAAAGCAGAACTATCTCCAACAGTCTTCTAACCTGTACAGGGCTTCAACATTACACAACACCTTGAATGAAATGCAATGAATGCTGTTTTTCAAGACCAGGCCAGGTGACTCACGTGAGTTTCAGCACTATGCTACCTTATCCAATGCCTTTCAGCCTTTTCAGTGGAGCCATTCTTTACCCAGGTATATGAGAGAATCATGACGGACTTGGGTACACAGCGCTGTTTCTTGAAGCTGTGAGAACAAAAGTACCTCAAAGAGACTAAGCCATATATTCTCTCACAGATCACTGATAATAACTTTTCCTTAGGCTGGGAATAATAATGATGATGATGATAATAGCATCAAATATTAAATGAAATTCTATAACTGACCTAAAGTCATAGAGGTGATGGAAGCAGGCCTCATATGGAAGTCTTTCTTGTGAACACCACTAGGCACCCTACTTGACACTCATAGGTAACCAGTCTTACCAGAATAAGCCTTTTGTTTAGAATTCAGATCAAACTTAAAAAAGTCTTCAGAGTGGCTCTGATAAGTAAGGGTGGTGGTGGGAGGAAATATTCAGACCTCTGATAAACAAACAACCTCATTCTATTCACTTAGTTCACCCATTAGTAACGGAATTTTGTTTATTATTTCCATGGAGGCCACTGGGATTTAATAATGATCTCAGAGCAGTACACATCAAGGAATGTCAAGGGGTCAGCTGGCCTTCTTTCCTATGCAGATATGTCCATTTGATCTTTAAACTATAGGTTGGTATAGTGTATCTTCCAGAAACAGAGGATTCCAGGAATAGGCCTGTTTGGAAGCTACTCTAAGATTCCATTGGGTGATTTGAGGTATCCTTCAATGAAAATGGTCAAATAAGAACAGTCTGCCTAGCAACGGTTTACCAGGATACATTCAAATTCCAGGTCAGTTCTTTAAGAGCTATGTGAACTTTACCTCTATACCTCAGTCTCCTCACTTGTAAAACGGAAATAATAGTATTACTTTTTAGGATTTTGTGAAGATTCAATGAGTTAATATAGAATAGAACTAGAATAGTGCCTAGCCTTACAGTAAATGCTATATAAGTAATATAATAATGGTTGCTATTGTTATAATCATTCTATATCTGTATAGTTTATACACATACACACACACACACACACACACACACACACACACACACACACAGCACGGAACCAAATTCTTACCCAAGCTTCAGGATACTCCATGACTAATTCCTAGTATTTGATGGAGCAAGGCATGATGATTTCCCCTGGCAGAATCTCAAAGCTTTTCTGAATGCTTATGCAAGCACCAGGAAGATCTACCCACAGAAGTAAACATGGTAGATAACTTGGTGCAAGTCTTAGGATGCTGGTTCCATTTAGTATGACATTTCTAATGTCTTTGCATATCTATTTTACTGGTCTAATAGACAAAATCCACCTTATTCATTTCAGCATATTAGTTCCCTTCTAGTATGGAGGCCCATCCACTACGTATTACCTATTGTTCTTTTCTTAAAGGAGCTACTCGAATGCAATTCTCCATAAGACAGTCTCCTTCTCAGGCTATACATGTTCTGTTAAGTCTATTCCAAAGGTTCTCATGCAATAACAGTTCCTTCAGTTAGAGATTGAGAAAAAATAAAAATCTAAATATGTGACTCCCAGGCTCTCTAGATTGTCCAAAGATATCTTCAGATTTCTCCTACACTTAATTCCTAGGATATATTAAATTTCTCTTCTTATATTGATACAAAATTTTAGACACCCCTTAGACTGAAGAATATTGATATTATCCTAATATTTCCTCCCAGATTCTGGCATAAGTCTTACAGGCTAATCTCCAGCAGTTAGTTGCATGTCCTTCTGTTGTGTTGCATATTCTCTCCCTTCTCTTCAAAGCTACAGTTTATTAAAAAGTGTCAAAGCAATTACTTCTAAAATACTTAACCTACATTCCCATCAAAATCAGTCAGCTCCAATTGTTTGGGCTTTAACAATGGTCCCATTATTACTTCATTTTAAACTACTACCATTATGACTTAGTACCATCAAAATTACAAAGTTCTGAACTTGACAAAGTAGCTACCTAGTCCTACAATGACAGTTTCACAAATGTTCAGGGTAACTTTATTTAAACTTTTATTTAGATTCAAAGTAAGTACTTGAATCAAATAGCTTTGAAAGTTTCAAATGCTGGCTCCCTTAATTTTATCCTCATGAGAAATCAAAATTTTTGATTTATTTAATGATTTATTTCTGTGGAAATTTTATACCTGAAATGCAAGAGTAAAGTTTTAAAGGACTGAAATTAATAATACTCACTTTTCAATCAAACAAACTTATGTAAAACTAAGTATCTTCCTTGACTTATATATTTAACTTTCCTTTCAGAGTAGGTCTTGAAAGAACAACAGATATAGCTATGATCAGAAAGCTATGATCAGATACTCAGAAGTGTCTAGTGCGAAATAATATGCTGGTGGGGAAGAAATGTTGAAGTTTTATACAATTACTAGCTTTGGCCACCAAGTGGTGCTATTAATTCAGAGTGAGCTGGCATTGGGGCCATGGGGTTGGGTGGCTTGGGGTGGGTACAGTGTATAATCGACTAGTCAGTAAATGTAAACTCACAAGTAATATGTTCATAACTCCCACTTAATGTCATCAGTATAAAAACAAAAGAGAAAATGAATCTGGATACTCTTATTTTGATGGCAAGGTCCACTATAATCCTTCAGGAAAATAATTGTTTACATAATCCATATTTGTACCAAACTTATCCTTTTAAGTATGCAGCTGTAAAAATAATTACACAAGTTTGATTATATACAACATTCTTGCAAATGCCCCATTTAAAAAAACAAAAACTTTTACCAAAAACCTCAACTATTTAGCAATAAATAGTAAAATCAGTAATATTAAGTATCTAAAAATACCTAATTTAAATATAGATATCAACAGAACAGTTTTTCCTTAACTTAAATTGTCAACTTTTCCTGAGGAAATAGCTTCTCTGAGGGGATGAATGTTTTTAACATTCCAACTTAGAAGTGACCTGTGTGGTCAGGAACAGATATAACGGTTATATGTGTTTACTTTTCTTACCAACATATCTAGAAGCCTATGTGAAATATTAAAAACACAACTAGTAACTAAAATAAAGACATAACATTTATCATCCACTAAAAGAAGAATACACAGTGTCTTTGCAATGGGATAAACAATGATTTGAAAGCAGAACTGTGTGTAACAATGAAAGGAAGATTCACAACTATTCAACTGGACAGTTCCATTACAAAGATGAAGGGCCCTCCTACAGGTCAGAATGTGTCTTGTTGTCTCTGTACATTAACATCTGTATTTTTTTAGAAAAGTATTTCTATTTTGGGAAGCTTGGAGAAAGGTGTTGGAGCAGAGCTTGCATCTTTTCATAATCGATCTTGATTTTGACTCTGGACTGAGGAGGCAACTCATACATACTTAGTCATCTCTGATGTCATTCTTTGTCAAATCAGATTATGAAATCTGCTGTACCCTGATGGGGTAGCAGTTACATTAACTGCCTCCAAGGGAGCCAGGCTACATACCCCTGAGTTCTACTACCGGGTCCAGGGGAAAGGAACTAGTATGAACAATTAAATGAAAATAAAATAGAGTCTTGGTTAAACTTCTTAGAGGAGAAAACGTATTTGTAAAACTGATTTCTGTAAATATCCTAAAGTAAATTTTTCAAAACATAATACTTAAGTAATTTGCTCCTGTATGTGTCTCACAAAACTCATTTTACAATAGAACTTAAGTATGTTGAGGAACTAGTAAGATTCCTAGTTTTCTTCTGGCTGTTTATTTAGGATTTATTTTTTAAATAGCTTTCATTTATATAGTTTCTCCTGGTCCCAAATCTTAAACCTGGGTCTTTAGGTTTTAATATGGCCTGCACCTTAGCTGCCTTAGCTGCCTGAGCCACAAGGTGACCCCCAGCTATTTATTTAGATGAAAAATATTCACATTAACATTTATCAGTTTCTTTATATATATATATATATATATACATACATGTATATAAATACAAATAACCAACAACTTTCATTCTAATGCCAAAGCTCCAACCCAGTTCTCTTCAGATATTTCTTGGGAGAGAGTAAATGTGTATTATGTACCTATGTGAGTGTGATTACATGTGAATGTTAGTTGAGTAAAGAAAAGAGTTATGATAGAATGGGGGATGTAAATATTAGTTAGAAGCTAAGGAAAAAATTTAAAGTAAAGGTAGAAACAATAATAAATAAGGTAACTACTATTATAATGGATGGCAGCAGCTACTTTTATATTGATTACTACCCCTTTGGCTTGTGCTTAAGTACTCATAAATATTTTATCTATATTTGTATAAATATAGCTTAGACTCAGTAATCTAATAGAGATATTATGAGAAGGCCTCAAAATTTATATGCCTTTTTTTTCTTTTACCCTTTTTCTCTCACGGCTCAGGAAATAGAGGCTTAGATAGGTTAAATAATTTGTCCACGACCACTCGGATTCTAACTGGGATCTTATTGATTTTAAAGTCTATGTTCTTAAATCTCTATGCTTGTGTTACTTTTCTTTGCATCTTCAACACTTTTTTAGCATTATTCCTTGTTTCTCAAAATGTGGTCTGTGGAGTGCCTATATTAGAATTATCTAGAATAGAGACTCTACCTCATATTCACTGAAACAGAAATCTTAGGCAGGACCTGGGAATCTTATTTTTAACAAACTCTTCAGGTATTCTTTAAAGCATATAAAACTTTAAGAACCACTGTCTTAGCATTCTCACAAAAAAAGTCACTGAGATTTTTTTTTTTTTAAATAAATGATGATATTCCATGTATAAGATGCTATTTTAGCACTGGCATGACATTACACAAATTTAATTTCACATTCGGAGGGAAAACATGTTGCTGCCAAATCAGTTCAAATGCCTAAATTTTGTTTCATAGATAGTTGCTGAGAAAAACACATTTTCCTGGAATTTTTACTTTAAGTGTTAAAATTTTTATTGCAATCTAGAATAAGGATGAACCTCATTTTAGGCAACAGAAATATTCCAAATGGAAAATTATGGTTATGTGATCACTCTTTAGGTGCAAAAATTATATTTTATATTCCCAACTCAAAATTTATAGTAGTGTAAAATACTTTCCAAATATTACTGGTAGAAATTATATACATTTGTTCTTCTGGATAAATGAACAAACATGAGTCAGCAGATGAAAAAGTCACCTTAAAATTGCACATAGCAAAAAGATGGAATATATTGTGAGTGCCAAGGAGAGAAAAAACAAATGTTAGAAATGAGAACCAGAGGAGGCTCTCTATATTTGGAATCAAAGATTCCTTTCTAGAAATCCTATGATCCAATAGTCCATGAATTAGAATGACTGAACAGCTGAATTCTACTACTTGATATAATTTATATACTTTGTTCTTTAAATAATAATGAAATGCAGATACAAACAGATACTAAAATTTTTTAATTAGCTGAACAAACTGTGAGTAATACTCTGAAAATATGACAATAGTTTTAATTTTCCATAATGGTGAACCCTGGTGGAGCTAATTGACCTAATTTAGGTCAATCTCCTAAGGAGCAAGCCACATACCCCTGGGTTCAAGCCCCGAGTCCTGGGGGAAATCCACCAGTGCGAATAACTAAATAAAATGCTTTTTCCTATTCTCTCTCTCTCTTCTTGCCTGCCTATTTGCCTTCATTTCTGCCTGAACCTTTCCTCTAAACAAAACTATATATAGGAAAAACTACAGGAAGATTTAGGAATATACCAGTTTAAAAAAATGAAGAGCAAATAATGTAAGCACCTTAAAAAGTAAACTCTCCTTTTAAAACAAACTTTAATATTTTCTTTATTCTGTATTTCTATTCATTATTATTTTCAATAATCAAAAGCCTATTCTAGTATATGTGTAAAATATAACTAAAATGTATAAATGTGCAAAGACATCAATATTAACTTACTAAAAATATTTTATTTATTGTTTGATGGTGATAGGCAACATTTTTAACATATTTGTGATTTTCATCTTTAGGGATTTTTTTTATTTCAAAGGAGACCTTGATAGATTTAAGTATTAAAGAGACCATATAAATTATAATGATTGACATCTAGTGAATTCTGTCTATATATCATGTACTGTGCAAATGCTTGACAGGTATCTAATTTAATTCTCACAACTCTCTTAACTGCCACACCACATCAAATATGACTCAGTGAGACCAAATTTGAACTAATTATATTCACAAACCAGGGTTGATTTCCTCACTCTCTATACTGCTTTAGGCATAATAGGGCTCAAAAAAACTTGTTGCATGAATACAAATCATAAAACAAGAAAGAATAAAGTTTATCCTTTATGGGAGATGAGGTTAGTTTTCCCCCCCAATTTTTATATTTAAAGTCATAGTGTCTTCATACTATGCAAAACCTGAGGTTTACATTGTGAGGACATATTAAGCAATGATGAACTGGTAAACAGGAATGAACACAGCAAACACTAGAACAGGATTCTGGCTATCATTCTCTCAGCCAAGATCCTACCATACCACTGGAACGGTTTAGTTCATTTTTTTTGGATGAAAGTATACTGAGGATTAAGTACTGGAGAAATGTCTCTCCTATAATTATGTTAATAGCAAAGGAAGACACATGGGCTTTGGTAAGTAATGGACAAGAGCACCTGAGAGAAGGTTGACATGGCCACCTTGGAGAGCTGGGTCTTGGATTACAGTTCTTCCATCTGGTTCTGACACTGTTAATCAAGGATGTGACAGAATCAATTTTTGATAGATTCTTTCATGCTTTTTATTTGTTTTGAATGTTGGATTAGCATGTAATCCCACAAAGTTGTATCACTTGTGATTAGAAAATGATTTTATATTATTTTGCATTCTGGAGTTAGGTGACATAAAGTAATTAAAATCTTGACACAGCTAAAAACACAGAGACATACAAAACTGACCAATAACACCACATTTACCAAAAGTAGTTAACATTTTACTTCCAAAAAGGAATGAATTCTATCAACTCCAAGAATCTACCATAAGATGCGGCTTATTGCCTCTCGAAACTGTGTTAAACATTCACTTTGTGGTTTCTTTTTATAACAGACTCAATGTCTTATAAATTATAAATCATAAATGTCTTATAAACTTCATTTTCATACTATTTTTATCATGGTATGTCATATTCATTTTTTCATTATTGAGAATCTACAGTTCTTAATTTTTTGTTTTATAACTAAAATGATAAATTTCACTTAGCTTATGTACATTTTTCAGTGATATGGTCTCATTTCTCATTGTAATTTGTATGAAAATAGACAAGTCTATTAAAAAGGAGTCTGTCTGAAATGAAGACATTTTATTACATTCCCATTCTTGTAAGAAGCAAAAAATATGCTAAATGAGAGAACGGAAAAATCGGATATTAAAAAACTCTCTTACTATATAGACAGAAGCTGGTTTCTACCTTTTGCTAACATTAGTTAACTGTGATTGTTCAAGTTATTGTATAATAGTTTTTTTTCCCCTTATTTTGTTAGAAACATGAATATATTACAATATCCCAAAAGGCAATATCTGAAGCAACATGAACAAAGTACAATATACAAAATATAATTTTTCAGGATAAGAGAAAACTTAAAAAATATATAGAAATATCAGAGATAATGTTAAATGTGAGAAACATTGCAAAATTTTCTCAACATGAAAGTATTACTTTATCAAAATTTCTTTGCTGGTTATTTATTAGTTGTAGACAATTAGTGTAAGTCTAAGTTCAGATCTTTATACATAAAAACTTGGTTTTCATTTTCCTCATCTAGATATGGTTATGGTGAGAGTTGACTATTCCTAATCTACTAAGAATACAGTGATTGCTAGAGAATAGAGTAGAGCTAGTGAAAAATATGTTCCTTACAAATATGTATTTTAAATCTCATAAAAATAAGTAATTGAACATACTGAACATAACTACTCAGGAAATCTCAACTTTCTTATCTACACCCTAAATCATAAAAACTATATAATCTGCCATGCTCTAAATCATGGAATCAAATGGTCTGTATAGAGCCTGTTTTAATGTTAATGAATTTCTAGACACAAATAGCTAGCAACTAGGCTATAGTGAAAAGCAGAACACTTCAAGCATTTAATACAGCTAAAGGGGCAGATTAGAGATCAATAACAAAATCACCTGGTAAAAAAAGGAAAAAGGTGTTGCATTAAAAGGCTTTTTGCTTTACATGTGAAACAATACTGAGAAACCTGTATTTTAGCACTTGTACTCAACAGGCACTCCAAACTATGCAAGAAGAGAACAGAAACCCATCCTTTCTAATAATCTTGTGACAAAAGCTAAAAGACATCATCCTATTAACTAGTGATCTCAACTGCTAATGCGGAGTACTTCCTGGTGCCTTTTATGTAGAATGCTGCTATTAAAACACCACTAAACATTCACTGTGAACAACACAGAATCATTCATCTTTTATCAGCATCTCTTGTTAGAAGAGTATGAGTGGGGCTGAAGGTGTCATTGATATTATGGAGTGGAAATTAATCAGAAATTTTTCTCATATTTTCTTCATCTCACTAATTTACTTTTGTACAAATTTCCTCCTGTTAGAAAGTTCATACCCAACCCCCTGTTGTACTCTTTTAAGTTGAGAATATTCAACGAGTGCGTCCACTGAAAAGCACCAGGTCCTAACACAAAAAGCATTCGAAATTCTCATTTAGTTGTCTTTATTTTGCTAGCACCATGTGGTCCTTGAAGATGTAGAAAACACGGGAAGCCGAGTAAAGATCAGAGCAAGCTCATTAGCATTCTGACAAAATTGGAGTGGTGGAGATGTGTAGTTTGCCTAGTTTGTCGTTTCGAAAGCTACCGGTGGTAAGCTTTCTATTTCATTGTGCTTTTGTCTTTTTGGGGGGCGGGGGGGCGGGGGGGGGGGAAGGTTTCAAAAGCAGCAGGGTATTTGTTAGCCCTAGGTTTGCACAATGCATTGTGGGAACCTTTGCTGCACATTCAGCCCTATATAGTATCATTCCAGTTTGAGTCAAAAAGTTTTTTTTTTTGTTTTTTTTTTTCACTACTTGTAAGACAGGACATGTGTGTGAATCTTAGTTCATACCTTCAAAGAATTTATCAGTTTTGCCTTTTTCTTTTTCCTGAATCATAAAGTCTAAAGAGTTAGGCCCAGAGCATAAATCACATGATTTTCAATCTTTTAAAAGTGTCATCATTTATTTCACAACACAACAGTAAAACCTTAATTTATTTTCTGTTCTTTGTCATAAACAACTAACAAGCAACACACAGGACTGATTCTGATAGCTAAAATTCAGAAGTTCATTGCTTACTATAACAGTCCTCAATTATATTTATGAAAATAGTAAAAAGGGAAAAATATGATTTGTGCCTTAGAATTATGTACATAAATACCTCCTTAGAGGACTTAAGTTATTATCCCTAGTCATTTGATTTTCTTCATCGTCATCTTCTTTTTCTTTCGTTCTTTTTTTCTTTTTTTTTTAAACATAAGGCTCACTTTGAAGAGCTAAATGGGCTACATTAATGCTACTATTCAACGTGAATGTTTCCAAGTTGCAATGAAATGGATAAAAGTCTTTGGGATGAATTTATCTGCTAAATCCTTGTGGTTGCCCTCCTATCTTGGATGATGACCCAAAAGAATGTCAACAGCTCATTTTCCCAGAGAACTGGAAGGAGTCCCTATGCAAGCCATAATCTGCACATTCTCAAAGAGCTATTTCAAACATTATATTTCACAAGCGGTTTTAAGTGATTTTCCTCTCATCTCTAAGTATCCTAACAGTACTTTGGACATCAGTGCCTCAGAAATAAGGGCCAGACAAAATTTGCACATTAATTCTACATATGGCATACACATTTTTATATTTATCTTCAATATACATTTTAGAAACAGGGTCATCTTGCTACAATAATATACTATGGCATTAAGTAAAATAAATGCCTCTAAACCAAATATTAGTAATTTTTATTGTGAAAAATGTTGTTTACTATTATTATTTTGCTTAGAAACAAGCCTTATTTACGAGAAATACTTTTTCTTAATTTTCAACTATTAAAAGTTCAGAGGAAACTAAAGAGGAGTGGTAAATGAAATACAGTATAAGATATAATCCAGTAAAAGCAGTTTAGTATTAAGAGAATTATCTTTTCTACATAAGCTTTGACTTAGCATCATTTATTTATACCACACTTGGTTATATTTCTTTTGTATAGTAAGGAAAAGTAGACTAAGTAACATGTCATCATGGGGAATTAGTTTGTTTATGTTAACTGTTCCTATTATTTCAGAAAAGCCTATCATTCAAATGGTGTACTTTTTCTTTATTTCTAATTTAAGCTCTAATTTTCACCTTAAGGATTTTTCCTAGATCTTTCACAACTTAAAAGTTCATTTTAAAAACAACCCCCCCCCAAAAAAAACTGCTAAGTAAAATTCTGTGGTTACTGTGAGTCTAGATATTGTAAGAACATGAAAGTGGACTAACTTAAAGCTTAATATTTAAATGTATCCCAACATTGAGCTGTTCTACTGTTAGCTTTTAAAACTATGTAAAAAAAAATGGATGTCACTACAGTAGTAATGATTGAATTAGTTCTATACCCTGCAATGAGTATAGCTGCAAAATTATTTATATACTTCACTGCATTCTCCTACCGAAGTTTCTTGAATAAAATCATTTGAACTAGCGATATCAAATTAGAGAGCAGTCAGGAGTGTCTAAGTCCAGCTTTAAAACAAATATCTTAACAATTACTTAGCCACATGGAAAATAGAGTATGTCTCTCCTGAAACCATTTAAAATACATATTTTCTATCTTAAATTTAGACTTCATTAGAAACCATTTCTGACTTGTAATGCCAAGATTGCTGAAATATCACTGTTAAACAACCATGAAAAGACATGTAATAAAGGACTTTTTAAAAACTGCCAATTAACAATTTTTTAATTTTTTCAATATATTGCATTTGCATTTATAAACATTTTCAAAATCTAAATATCAAAGTGGAGTTAAAGTATTATGAATAAATGAATTAACAGCTGCAGTTGCATATAGTTAGCTAAAGCTATACACAGGCTAACATATATGTGTATACATGCATACATATATAACATACACACAATCACACACACACATATATATGTGTGTGTGTGTATATATATATATATATACACATATATATAAAACAAAATTTTAAGTTTCTTTACAAGTGTTCATATTGTGCTTGTGTTTGGGTTCCTATGACTTAAAGGCCAGATGCTTTTCACAAATGACCAACAATTGTAGTTAGAATAAATTAATGATTGATTTTTTTTGAAAGCTTTGATGGAATTAAGCATACTTTTCTCAATGTGCCTATGTGAATGTTTGCCTGTTAAACTTTTTTTTTGACAAGTGAGGCCACCCAGCAGAAAACAACTGATGCAAAACCCAGGAGTAATCCCTCTGTTTAGTTCAACACTATGGTTAGCCTTAACACTGCCTCTATTATCCAATGGATTTAGAGAAACTTTCATTTATTTGTTGGCCTCAGTTTTCAATTCTGTTGCCCTCTTTTTGGAAACCTAGTCTTATTCCTATGTAAATACATTTGCATATTGGTACAATAAAATGCTCTAGGATGATTACCCTTACTCAGTTAAACAGGGACTGTGTACATGTTTAGTTTGAAAAATGAGTGAAAAGAATCAAAATATAGGTTAATAATCTTACTAAGGATTTTAAAGCACATTGCAAAAAAAACCGTGTAGTGTTCATGGTATGACTATTTATGACAATCTTTTAACAATGTACAACCATCTGTTTAAAAAAACCTGAAACCACTGGAACCTAAAAAACATACTCCACTGTCACAAAACCAGTGTCAATTTACTGTACTACTGTTAACTTTCCCTATATGGATATTTTTAAATATATACTTTAATTAGAGATACTATTTTACATTCTCTAACATTCAGTCTAAAAGGTTTACGACATAAATGAAATACAAATTTTAGTTTAAGATATTCAAATTAGGATTCACTTAGCACTGTATGCACTATAGCAGATAATTCATTATAATTTTTAAAATAAATTTAAAAAACCAACATGTGGCACATCCCTGTGGCTCAGAGGCTAAAGTACAGCTTCTGTAAAGCCCAAAGACCTGGGTTCCAGATATGGGACATGGGGGAAGAAAAACAAACAAAAAGCCCAACGTGTTTTTCTCAAAACACTCAATGATTAAATTTTCAAAAAGAAATGATTTGTATAACAAACGGCATGAATTCATGAAGGAAAACATACTGGACTCTAAGTCAGAAAATACCTGCACTAATCATAGCTCTGTGCCAATCTCTTGCATTGGCCTCAGTGCTTCCATCAGTAAAATAAAAACTAGATGATCTCTAAGACTTGACAGTTTCAAACACTTATAACTATGTGGCACTAATTTATATAAAACAAACTGTTACAGAAGTTAATATTAGAAGTTAATATGTTAATATTAAAAGTTAATATTATGTTCGTATTAGAAGTTAATATTATGAATTTGTGTTCAAACATTCTTATAGCCTAATGCTTTTAATAGTGAATAGTACAAATTGCACTATGTATACATACATGGCATAAAACCATTATTTAGTAATAGAACTTCATAATAAAGTTTCCACTTAAAAAACTCAACTATTTAAGGTTTAATTAAAAAAAAAAAAACAACCTTAAAATCCTTTGGAATATTTTTCTTAAATATTTTCTCCTAGTTAATGAAATTACTGATTCCCAGTAAAACACATCATCCAGAGTTGATGTTAATTTAATTGGAATTTGCAATGCTACCCCATATCCCAATCCTTCCTTAGTTTTTCCTTAAAATAATATTAATTTCTGGAAATAGCTAGCTAAGGAAAATTTAATGGAAAAATGAAGATGACATTCTACTATCCAAAAGAGAAGCATAACTCAAAAAATGAACTTGGATTTTATTTATATAGTATTCTCTTGGGAATAAAAAATAAACATGCATTTTAGGGTTCTAGATACTAAAATTGATTTCCCTATTGGACCAAGCACATCAATAAAAAAAATAAAATAAATGAACTACCAAAGTGCCCTAATTAACAATTTTGCAAGTGAATACAGACATTAGCACAACCCTGATGTCATTAAAGTCTATCCCATGGCATATCTGTTTCTGTTAACATTTCAATAGACCAATTAAATGACCTTTTCCCCTTCAAACTCAATTAAGCTATTTGAACTTCAAATGCCTCCTTACCATGTATTTATACAAAATTTAGACAAAGGAAATTATTTTTTTAGTTTTAATGGGTTTATCAAGTTAAAACTATCTTTAAAATGAGCTCTCATAGAATTTTATATAATGTAAATAAAGGATATTCTCTGAATATGCAGTTGGCAAAATCAAATCAATCTTTCCAGTTCAATGTCACATATTTTTATTTCTGTTTCATTACTTTAACAATTTACTAATCCAGTTATAGTTTTAAAAATATAAGTCTACAAATAACTTTGTTTTTAGAAAAACTGAAAGCCAATTAAGAAAAAAAAGATTCCCCTAGGTATAAAAGGAGATTTTTTTTTTCTTGTTACAAATTAAAATAAAGCAGTGATTCATATCACACTAAAAGTTACAAATTGCTAAGACCCCACAGCATTTAATATAAGTAAAAAACAAAACCCAAAGAGCCCACATAAACCCTTCAGAATTTCTCCATGACAGAATAGACAAGAGGGTAATAAGGAGAAAGCACTCAGGAAAAAAAAAAACACAAAATTTAAATCTAACAACTTGATTTCAAGTTTCTTAATTTATTTTCTCTAAATTGGTGGCAACGAGTACATCAAAAGCACGCATGGGAAAAAGCACTGACCCCTTTTGAATGTTAATCTGCCATATCACTAGCTAGTCTACCCTAGCATGTACTTTTGCTCCTATACACAATGAAAAGAATACATTTATTAAGTAGTCTTATCATTGGTTTTTGCTTGTAATTCATGCTAACTGGCCAGTCAAAGTAAAATTTATTTAAATTTTCATTTCTTTTTAAAACTTCATAGATGCTGCAGAGTTCATGATTAGAAACGACATATAAAGCATCCCTTCTTCTAATCTTCCTAAAATCCCCTTTCATCCAATTGTTTAAGAATGCTTGAAAGGCTCACACCAAGCCT